>JAURVB010011654.1:0-21303 GCA_033002965.1 Piper betle | reverse complement strand
AAGTATAATAACTAGGTCGTATTAAATCCTAAAAAAAATTCATAAAAATCAGGAAAAATCCCGTAAAATCAAACAACATCAAAAAAATCATAATGATATGCTCTAGAGCTATCAACCCACCCGAAATGCCCGTAACGCATCCTGACGCAATAAACGACCTAAAACTAATTCTACGATCCATTATATGTAAAAATAATAAAAAAAATCACTGGCATACTCTCATATATTCTGATAACTCATTCTGTTCTGCTGTGTTCATGACGTTATCATCATATACTTGGGTACGCATGACCCTCATAGCTCATACACGCGACCGGCGTCGGCTCGGTACACGTGTCCTGAAACCGACTCAATTCAAAAAAATAACGGTCGACTCGACCGGTTCTGAATATAAAACCCTAACTCGAATCGTTGGTTTCGCAATCACTGCAAGTGGCGTCACTTCACCCAACGGCGATTCCCTTGCTTTCCGGCCATCTGGCGGTTTGACATTGTCGATCGCCCCACCACCATGTCCTTCATCACTTGGACTGTCGATCCCCATCGGTGGCTACCCTAGCCTCGCCACCATTGGTGATTTTTGGTGACAGGAACTGCTAGTCCATTTATCTGTAGATTGTGTTTGCTAGCCCGCATTGGCGTGTGGTTGTCCACTCCCAAGTTAGTTTCTGGGTCAGCATCTGCTTACCTGACCACGCTTGCCAGTCTGTACCGTGTCTACCCAGCCAACCCAACCCATTTTCCAGTTAACCCAGACTAAGTTGGTTTAGCTCATTCGACTTGGGTCTAGTTCAGCCAGTTGACTTGGTTTACCATTTTCACTAGTTTTCGGTCATTTCTTCAATCGATTTCGGAAATCCGAAACCTCCTATATTAATTTAGATGCATATTTACATGATTTAGTATGTTTGGATGTTATAATTATTTTATCTATTTATTATTTATTTATTTATTTATTCATTATTATTCACTTCTTGTTATTTATATATTTATTGATTATAATGCTTATTTATGAGATTATTTATTAATATTAATGATATATTTACTTATTAATATTAATATTATAAATGTTTACTAAATTATATATATTTGTTCGTTGTATGTATGTTATTATTTATTTGTGTTTAATTATGTATTCATGTGTTAAATAGTTATACTACTATTATTCATGATTAAATAATATTAAATATTTATTTATTTATTCATTTATCAATTTTTTTGTCTTTATTTATTTATTTATTTATCAATTTTTGTTGTCAATTTTTTATTTATTGTTATATGGTTACTAACATGAGTATATATTGACAATTACACGTGTTAGCCGTATATTTATCTAAGTATAATTATATATTACTTTATGATTATAATATTATTTATTTTCATGTATTTATTATTTATCTATGAGCATATTTATTATTTTTATTAGTCATTTGTCATATTATGTCTTGATTTGCGTGTCAAATGTTTAGTTGTAGATTTATTTAGCTTTGTCCTTTATTGTGATATTTTTAATGATGCAAGCACACACAACGATTATACATCATATAGAGTTGTCAATTTTTTACTTAACGGTGGGTTTTGATCTAAGTTTCGGAGTTCGAACTCGCCATAGATGAGACATAATGTTTGGAGTTTGGACTACATGTCTATTTAAGATTCATCTCTGCTTGTCGTTCTATTCAATCATGTTTTGATTTAGTGATTGTAGGACGTGGTAAGAAGTGTTTTATCGAATCTCACTTAACTCTAGGCCATTTAGTCGAATAGCTATCCAAATTAATAACCATCGAGGATGAGATCCCTCGAGTCTGATTTCGAAATCAAGACCTACTGTAGTTGTTTTTAAGCCTATTTTATAAACTGCTTCCCAGGCCTATATATAATTTTGCGAGTTTTTAGTGAAACGAGAAATGGTGAAAGTCACTCGCATATACTATGAGCGGGTGAATGTGCTAGTCACAATGGGTTTTGGATTAGTGAGAGAGTTGTTCTATTTTCGAGGGATCTCAACAACTCCTCATTTTGAGTTTCTTACACCCGGAGAAATGTGAAGGTTTACGATTACTGTTTTGTATAGATATCATCTGGTTTAAAGGGTACTGAAGGTGACTTCCTGAGAGTGCTCATTTTTTGTGTTCAGGGCTAGGAGATATATAGAAGAAATAAGAGGGTTTATGATATATTGGTAGTGTAAAACCCGTGACTCGAGTCAGAGTTTTACGGGAGTGAACCAGTCGGTTCAACTGTCGGTTCGAGTCGAGTCAGCTTCATGGACAGCGAGCTGAGTTGAGGCCAGCTGTGAGTTATGAGCGATGAGGGTCATGTATGCTCAAGTATACGATGATAACGTCAAAAAGATGATGAAAAATGGGTTATCAAGTATATGGAGGTATGCAGTATTGATTGTTATTTTTATTTGATCGTAGAATATTTTTAGGGCCGAATGACGAATTAGGACACGATATAGGCGAGTTTGGGTGGGTTATTAGTTATAAAACATATCATTTGGATGTTGTTGTGTTCGTTTGATTTTACGGGATTTTCCCAATTTTTTTGGATTTTTTAGGATTTATTAGGAGATAGTTATTATTATTGACTCGAGTCGGAGTCGAGTCAAGTTTAATTAACAAAAATGCCATCGCACGCTACTTCTTCTTCCTCCCAACCCTTCTTCACCCAAACCCTCGCCGCCCACTTTGTTCGTCGCTGCCACCGCCGTCGACTGTCGCCCCGCACCGCCGGCAATCAGCCGTGCTGTCGTCCCCTCGCCGTCGCCGTGCCGCCCCGATCGACCCCGGCCACCGATCGCCAGCCGGCGCGCCGCTGCGATGCCCCGAAGCCGCCTCGGTCGTTGCCATCCCGAGCCCGATTTTGACGCCGTCCGGGCCGCGCTGTCGCCGACATTTCCCCCACCATCCCGAGCACCGTCGAGGCCGGCCGCAGCCCTGATTGGAGCACACCGCCGCCGCCGCCCGTTTTCAACGTCGTCGTCGACAGCCATCGCCGCCTCGGCTACCTTGTTTGACACCACCATCGGACCAAGCTCGTCGAGCTGGTGCCGATAGACCCCTTGATTGCCCCGTCCCGAATCGTTGCCGGAAAACCGCCGACACTCGCCGGAAACTGCCGACACTTGCCGGAAAACCGCCAGAACCACTGGAAAATTGGATTCATGGGAAATTCGCCGGATCACCCGCCGAACGCACCCGGTCCAATCTGATCGGACTTCGGACGCCGCTAGGTGCCGAATTCGAGTTTCGAGCCACGAAACGGAAACCCTAGCCGTCGCCGATTTTCGACGACGCGAGGTATAATTTATTTTAACTTAATTAATTGAAAGTATTGATTATTAGAATTGCATGCTAGGATTGGTGAATTGTGTGTTATAATAATATGTATAAATGTAGATTTGATTAAGGATAAAATATGAAATTTGTTTGATTGAGTGGTGTTAAAAATGGAGACTAAGAAACTAATTAGGGTAACTAGGTAATGATCATGATCTAATGCAAACTAGCCTAAGTAGACTTGCTAGAATTGATATAGGTTGATGTGTGTTGATTGATGCGTGATTGTGTTGATTGTGTGTGCATGCTATAGGATGTGTGATTCATCATGCGGGCGTTAGTTTTTAGCTTGATTGTGTAGGTACGGTGTAGGAGCTCGCCGCCTAGGCGCGTGGACCCGTTTGGAGCTTCTACCAGGTCCGTTTAGGACTCGTACTCTATTTTACGCTACTCTATTGTATATTTGATTTATCATGTGCAGGACGAGTTAAGTGGCGTTTTATCGGATCCCACTTAACTCTGGCCATTTAGCCAACAGTTTTGTTTCGGATTAATAACCCTCGAGGATGAGATCCCTCGAGTTTGTTTTCGAACTTCAGATCCAGCTCACGATGCCTTCGGGCCTATTGTATAAATCCCAACCCAGGCCTATATATATATAGTTTTCGTGTTTTCGGTGAGAGATGGAATGAGGGTTACTTGCGGCCATGTCTTCAGATAGGGCGTGTGCCCGGAAGAGCGGGCTCTGGAGCTGGGGAGAACCCACTTCGTTCCCGAAGGATCCAGACAACTCCACCTTTGAGTTCCTCAAACCCGGAGAAGTGTGGAGGTTTACGGGTACTGCAATGCAGCGCATGTCTAGACTTGTGGTTCAAAGGGTACTGAAGGCGACTGCCTGAGAGTGCTCGGCCTTTGTGCTCAAGGCCAGGAGTAATATGGAAGGTGCAGAGGGCGGTAAGGAATGAAATTTGATGCGAGAAGCGATAGAGAAATGGCCAAGGTATGAGGATGAGAAAGAAAGGGGGACGCTGTCGACCCGAGGGCGACGGTCCGACGGCGACGGCTCCCGTATGTGCCCTGATGAGAGTTCTTGAGGAAGTATATGGTTTTGATTCAACAGGAGAGTTTGCTCTCCTGTGCCAGATTGATATTAGTTATTTTCTGGGCCGGTAACACTCGTTACTGACGGTTTTTCTATATATATGTAGGTGAGGAATGCGAGCGATGAAAGCTGTCGGGACTGCGGAGGAGCAGCACGGAACCGCGCACACATGTACCTGCCGCGTGTAACGTATGTATAATGATGGTGTGTTATTGTTATGTAAATGATAATTTTGATGTGTTTGCTTGAATGAATTACTTGTTATGAAACGAACTGATAAATATAAATGAGTAGGGAGCCTTGGAGTTCAGACTCGGCTCGGGTAAAAACGAATGAGATAATGATTTAATGTTAATGTAGATTGTTATGTGTTATCGTATTTTCATAAAATAGTATATATTTTCTTTTGGTTTCTCATTTGTTGTTTTGTCTTATTTTGCTTGTACATCATAGCATGCATGTAGGACTCCGTTAGAACCCAATCGTTCCCATTCATACATTTCATATTTGCATCTCCATCTTGAGACGCCGAGAGTAGATCCTGGTCGGCTTAACCGAATCTAGTAGATTAACGAACGGTTCGGTCGCCGGTGACATTTCCGGTTCGGTTCACGGGTGAGCCAAAACGGGGTGTTACAGGTAGTTCCAAGAGATCAGACACAAATGAGAAAATGCCGAGAGAGGCATCAATAGACTAGTCAGTTCAGGATGCTACCAGGTCTGCAACCTATGGGATTTTCAGTAGATGCTCTTATGGAGAGTTCAATAGAAGTATATAATGGTTTCTTTTAAATAAGAGTCATCTCTCATGTAACAGTTTGATATTTAGTTATTTTCAAGACCAATGACATCCGTTACTGATATTTTTTTTATATTGTATATTTACGTAATGCGTTTTTGAGTTGGCCTTGGTGAGAGGACAAATAAACGCTAAACGCTACTACCACTTGAGCTCAATGCAATTATTTTTTTTCATTCTTTTATTTATATTTGATTTATTTTCATGTATATTTAGTAATGTCTTTCATTCTTGAGACGCCAAGAGAGTTATTTTAATCTATATTATTGATCGAGTCTTATAGATTAATAGCTTTAGACATGACTCAACTCAATCACAACATTTTTGATTCGGTTCTTAGGTGAACTAAAATTGGGATATTACAAGTATAATACTTGTATTACATTAAAAAACTGTTGCATTTATGTGCATGTATATATATATATATATATATATATATATATACACACACGGTGAATGTGCATCCACGTTGTATGATAGTTAATAGGTGAGTTCACATTTACCGGTTTTACCGACTAGGAAAACTACCTATCAACAAGTGCTTGTCAAGGTTGAAAGTACTTGTAATCTTTCTTTATATTGTGAGTAAATAAGGTTGGGAGAAGTCCTGTAACCATTGGTGTGTTGGTTGTGGTGTTCGGGTTATGTTGGTGTTGAGAAACCCTAGGCACTGGACTGGATTAGGGTTTCTATCGATTGCTGGAAAATGTTTAATTATATACAACAAGGAGTAGCGAGAGCAAGTCTCGGCACCACCGAGCAGTGGTGACTGGCCATTGCTGGTGATCGATTGGTGTTGTGTAGATATGTGACCATAAATACTTGGGGCAGTTTCGAGTGTTTTTGTGTGTGACCGAGAGTTGTAGGGGTGATCGGGTGTTACTGAGTCATCCTTATTTGCCGATGTGTTGCGTGTGGACGTGGTTAGGTTGGTTTTTGGCGAAGTAAACACAGTATAGTGTTGGTAATAGGGCGAAAAAATTTAACCCTCAAACTAACCCCGTGTTCTAATTGGGAGGCCAATTCTTTCTATGTGAACAAATAGAGGGTACTGTTGTAATTTTCATCAAGTTGTTGAGGGAAAAGAGAAAACATTGGGTGAAGTTGGTATCGACTAGAAGGTTTTTTCTGAAAGATTTTTCTGGGTCGAGAGATTAGCAAATCTAAACTCTTAATAAGTATAGTAATGAGATTCTCAAATTTATGGATAATAATGAGAATAGCTAGGAATTGGAAAATTACAAACATTAAAGAAAAACAAGGCCTTATGGTCTAATGTTTCTCATGGCAAATGAATATTGTAATCGAGTTGGATCGACAATTATTTTTAAAACCCAAAAATATCAAATACAAATACAAATGCAAATTTATAAGACTTGTAATTTGACGTCTATTTATTACTTTCTCCCATATATATGATTGCTTACATAAATATAGAGCTAAGTTAAAGCTTTCAAGTATACGAAAGCAGCCAGAGTTTACTAGCAGTTTTATTTTTCTGATTGTCTAATAAAATTTTATTACAAATCAAACAATTATATGGAGAAAAATTAGTAACAACAACAACTGACAATTTCGTGTCAGCTAAATTTAATATGAGTTATTGGATTGCTAGAATGGTTGGATGATGATGAAAATTTTATCTAAGTTAAAAAAAATACGCTGATAAGTACTAAGCCTTATGTATTATTTATGCTGCGAAATACAGATTAGATTATTTATCATCTTTTTCTTTAAAAAGCCAAATATATACTATTAGTAATATTAGAGTGTGCTGCCTGCTTTTGCAGCACATGCAGCATATTCTAATTTTGGCCGTTGGATTTCAATCCAATGCACCCCCCCCGCTCGACCAAGCTCCTCCCCGCCGTCCCTGGCCTCCTCCATGCCAGTCCAGTCCCTAGCATTTCCCCTCCCTGTGCCGCCCTAGTCATGCCCGCTCCTCCACCTCGAGGGAGGGTTGACGACAAGACAACAGCATCGAGGCGATCGGCTATGCCGAGGCCGACATCACTCCACGAAATAGGGAGGGGCGGCGAATAGGGTAAGGGAAAGAGAAAGATGGGAAATGAAGGGAAAGCAGGGTGGTGATGGCAACACAGGCCAGCGGTGATGCAAGTGACGGCAGTAGCAAGGTTGCCTACGGTCGGAGTGGAGCGGCAAAAAACATAGGGGAGGGAGAGGGGGGGGGGCATTGTTGATAGGGGAGAAGCAGGGGAGGTTCAGGGCGAAGAAAATTCACTCGATGGTAATTTCGTAATAAAAATTTGACACGCTCCTAACTCGAGTCAATATTATGAAATAAATACCAAAAAATATAAAAACATTGACTCGTTCATAAGTTGAGTCAATATTATGAAATCAATCCAAAAAATATAAAAAATTTGACTGGTTGCGAGGTGGCAATAGCACTAGTCGGCGACATCGTTGGCTAGCAAAATAGGGGAGAAGGTCGGGGAAGAGAAATGCCTTTAGGTGCGGGGGGTAGTTTCGTAATAAAAATTTAATTCGCTCCCAACTTGAATTAATATTACGAGTCAATACAAAAAAATATAAAAAATATTACGATTCAATCCAAAAAAATATAAAAAAATATAGTAAAATTGACTTGTAATATTTTTATATTTTTTGGATGTATTTTCATAATATTGATTTGAGTCGGGAGCAACTCAAATTTTTATTACAAAATTACCCCTACACCTAAAGGCATTTCTTTTCCCTGACCTTCTCCCCTGTTGATAGGGGAGAAGCAGGGAGGTTCAGGGCGAAGAAAATTCACTCGATGGTAATTTCGTAATAAAAATTTGACACGCTCCTAACTCGAGTCAATATTATGAAATAAATACCAAAAAATATAAAAACATTGACTCGTTCATAAGTTGAGTCAATATTATGAAATCAATCCAAAAAATATAAAAAATTTGACTGGTTGCGAGGCGGCAATAGCACTAGTCGGCGACATCGTTGGCTAGCAAAATAGGGGAGAAGGTCGGGGAAGAGAAATGCCTTTAGGTGCGGGGGGTAGTTTCGTAATAAAAATTTAATTCGCTCCCAACTTGAATTAATATTACGAGTCAATACAAAAAATATAAAAAATATTACGATTCAATCCAAAAAATATAAAAAAATATAGTAAAATTGACTTGTAATATTTTTATATTTTTTGGATGTATTTTCATAATATTGATTTGAGTCGGGAGCAACTCAAATTTTTATTACAAAATTACCCCTACACCTAAAGGCATTTCTTTTCCCTGACCTTCTCCCCTGTTTTGCCAACCAGCGATGCCACAGGCCAGTGCTGTCACTGCCTCGCAACCAATCAAGTTTTTTATATTTTTTGGATTGATTTTATAATATTGACTTGAATTAGGAGCGAGTGAAGGTTTTTATATTTTTTTGTATTTATTTCATAATATTGACTCGAGTCAGGAGAAAGTCAAATTTTTATTACGAAATTGCCATCAAGTGAATTTTCTTCACCCCTGACCTCCCTTGTTTCTCCCCTACTGACAATCGCCCCCCCCTCCTCTATTTTTTGCCGCTCCACCCCAACCGCCGGCAACCTTGCTGCCTTCGTCACCTACATCACCACCAGCCAGCGCCGCTATCAATGCCCCTCTTTCCCTTCCTTTCCCCTCTTTCTCTTTCCCTTACCTTGTTTACCGCCCCTCCCTACTCTATTTTGTGGAGCACTGCTGGCCTCGGCACAGTCGGTCACCTCGATGCCACCGTCTTGTCGTCAGCCCTCCCTTGAGGTGGAAGAGTGGGCATGATTAGGGCGGCAGTAGCAGCGCAGGGAGGGGAAAGGCCAGGGACAGTGGGGGAGGAGGGGCAGTGCAGAGAGGGGAAATGCTAGGGACTGGGCCAGTGTGGAGGAGGCCAAGGATGGCAGGGAGGAGCTCGGTCAAGCGGGGGGAATGTCGTGGGATGGGGGGGGGGCATTAGATTGAAATCCAACGGCCCAGATTAGAGGTTTAATTTAAGCCCAGCCCATACCAACCTGAGTTGATTTGTCTAATACTTCTTTTTCCTCTAAAAGCTTCTTAATTCTCAAGATTTGCATAATAAACGAGGTTAAATTTAAGCCCAGCCCATACCGTCCTTTTTAGAACTAGGCCAAGATTGTTTCTTTTCATCTGGGCTAATTCGCATTGGCATATTATTCTTTAACAGCTCCATAGTGCGGTTGACAAATGTGAATTAGACTTGTATAGGTTTTCTTTTTTGTAAAAATCGATACAATTGACAATGATAAAAAAATGATTACTTATATATATATGTGTGTATATATATATATATATATATATATATATGTATGTATATATATATATATGTATGTGTATATATATATATATATATATTAATCAAATAAAATTTAACGGGCGATGGTTTGCAAGAGATAATTGAAATAGTAAAATAGTAATAAAATACTGTGCATCTACATGTTTAAGGCAACTTAGGCAAGTACTCCACCGAAATGAGAAATGAAAGTATATTAATATTCATATAGAGTCTTGTTATTTACTTTGTTTGGACATGATCGTTAATTGTTTAGTCATTATATATTTTTTCACAACAATGACTTTGAAGGTTATAATTGCACCATTTAGATAACTAAATATAATTGCCAATTCATTAGAAATAAGTTTTACTCTGAAGCGTCAAAAATCAAACCTTGGCCCAAAATAAAGTGAAGTATTCCTGTGCAGCATCCCTTGTGAAAACTAGTGTGCCTTCGTTGGTGAATGGAGACAATCGTTGGGCTTTCTTTGCTATTTTTTTCTTCCAAACAATTATACTGTTATAGTTTTGCAATATAGTATCAACTCGAAATATGCCAATATGAGAGAAAAAATGTATTCCAATATGAGATGGAAGAGCATGTACAGATCAAAGAGACCACATTTACTGGTTTGCTGACTAGAAAAAATCTTCATAGTCGGCAGGCTAATTTCTTCCACGTTCTCCCTTCTTCATTTTCCGACTGTGGGAGGAAAATTATCTCCAACAACGCTCATAGAACAGTTGAACTTGAACTTAGACGAGTCTAATACTCTATAACTTTTTGATTATGTTAGTCCATTAATTAATGAATTTCGATTATTTAATTTCTTCTAACTTACATTATTTGTTACAAAGACCTGCTTGCCGGTTGAACCAATATACCACAAAGGAGCACTAATGCTATCCCTTCGACGGGCAATGATTTAAATTCAACTTAAATCAAGCCAATAACAATCTTTCGATGGACGACAATGTAGATTGTTTAAATTTAAACGGACACGCTCTAAAGGTATTAAGGTAGGCAACAAACACTAACCAAAGTGGTCTGGCCATCTTATGATAAATTAGCCATATCTTTATCAAGTGCTCCCCCCGAATATCCACTTACTCTCAATCATTTATCCTCAAAACATTTGCATCCTCATCACCCCCACTCACTTCTTTCATCCCAAAGCTGGCTCATACACCACTTGTAAATCACACCAACAATCAAGAGACACTATACCCATGCTTTGGCGTTCTATCATCCCACACTAAAGTAGAGACAAGGACGGATGTGAAAGAAAAGAAAACGAATAAAACACAAATAGACAAATCAATTGGTGGCACTTTGTTTTGGTGACATATGAAAATGTACCCACTAGTGATTGGTAGTTTGATTCCACACTCCTTGGTCTACCAAGCAAATCAGATGGTTTCTTGGCTGTTTAGAGGGTTTTTTGGTTGCTTTGCAGGAGTGACTGTTTCGTAAGGAAACAAATTTATAGCCATAGAAGGTTATGTCGTGTTCTGCTACACTCTTTTCCATTAGCCAGTAAAGCTGCAAAAGATGTTTTGATGTCCATACGTCTCTGTGTCAACTAATTCGCACCATCCATGCAGCTTGCATTAGTGCATATAATTGGATCTCAACAAGGCTACCATTTCCTACTACTTTGAGCAGAGCCATGCCCATGGCCTCAAAGCTTGACCAACAATTAGCCTTAGAAACATCTCAACATGAATCACAACCAACGAGATCTTGTTCCGGAGAAACGTCATGGCTCGGGACCTTGAAGAAAACTGCCTTGCGGGAGCTGAGGAGCCAACGTGGTATTGCACTCCCTCTGATGGCCATGAACCTTACATGCTTTGCAAGGCTTGCCATTACTACGGCTTTCCTAGGCAGGCTAGGAGAGCTTCAGCTTGCCGGAGGAGCCCTGGGATTTACCTTTGCCAACGTCACCGGATTTTCTGTCCTCGCTGGTCTGTGTGGCGCAATGGAGCCTATCTGCGGTCAGGCATTCGGTGCCAGAAACCACAAGCTCCTCCACAAGACACTTCTAATGGCCACCATCCTCCTCCTTTGTGCCTCACTTCCCATCTCATTCTTGTGGCTCAATGTGGACAAGATCCTCTCACATTTTGGGCAGCACAAGGACATAACAACAGTGGCAAAATCTTATGTGGTTTTCTTACTACCAGACTTGGCAGTGAACTCATTCCTTTGCCCTCTTAAAGCATATTTGAGTTCGCAAGGAAACACAATCCCCATCATGTTGACCTCAGCTTTGGCTCTTATTTTTCATGTGCCGGTGAACATATTGTTGTCCGAGGCCATGGGGCTCAAGGGAGTCGCTATTGCAGTTTGGGTATCTGATTTTATTGTCGCTATTCCTTTGGTTTTCTATGTATTAACGGTGGACAAATGGAAGGAAGGAGGCTGGTGGAACCAACAGCTAAGTGATTGGATCATATTTTTGAAACTTTCCGGACCTTGTTGCCTCACTACATGTCTTGAATGGTGGTGCTACGAGATATTGGTCCTATTAGCCGGGCACTTGCCCAATCCCCAACATGCAGTATCCGTAATTGCTATAGTATTGAACTTCGACTATTTGTTATACTCCCTCATGCTGTCCCTGGCAATTAGCGCGTCCACAAGAGTATCCAACGAGCTCGGAGCAAACCAGGCAAATGCCGCACGCACTGCCGGATATACTTCCCTAGCTGCAAGCACCATAGTCGGGTGCATTGGTGCGTCAATAATGGCGTCCATCGGAGGGGCGTGGGGGTCTCTGTATAGTCATGAAGGTGGAGTGGTGATGGGGGTGAAGAAGATGATGTTGCTTATGGCTTTGCTTGAAGTGGTGAACTTCCCTTTGACCGTGTGTGGAGGAATAGTCCGGGCAACTGCTCGGCCTTCGCTGGCCATGTACGCCAATCTTGGTGGGTTTTATTTTCTCGCTTTGCCCACAGCGGTAGTTTTAGCGTTCAAGCTGAAAATGGGGCTTGGAGGGCTGCTGCTTGGCTTCATAGCTGGAGCAACAACTTCAACAATTCTTTTGATAAGTATGGCTCTGAGAATTAGTTGGGTTGGAGAAGCTGCAACGGCACAAAGACTTGCTAGTGCAAAGCAAGAGAGAACAAGCGAAGGAGGGACCGCATAATCCTGCAACAGAAAATATTTTTACGCATGCATCTCTCGTATGAATAACCAAAATGGAAGAAATAATTGCTTTCTTCTACATATGTAACTTGTATGAGACAGAAACAAGCTGGAAAACAAATTTTGCAGAAAAAGGAAACACTAGGGACTTATAAATACAACACTGTAAGGTCCGCTGCCACGCATTCTCTACTCTGCAAAATGATTTCCCGGGAGCCTTGTAAAAATAATTCAACAGAAACTACAAATCTACACATCCTCGATGCGGATCTTGGGAAGGAAAAAAATGTATATGAAAAAACTGGGATCTATACACCCTTGGGAATGAAGCCACCCGCGGTGGTCACTTCTTCAACAGGATTGAAGCAAAACTGGACCAACCCATGTTCCCAGCATATCACTCAATGCCACCTGAACTTCGTTGGATCCATGTTCGCAGCTTATAAGACCAGCAAACATAGGGAAAAACAGAGTCAAATTCTTTCTGAAAGAGAAGTCTTCTAACCCACAGATGGCTTGGAGAGTTGCCAAAACAACTGGTGCTCGAGCTGCAAGTTCTCTTCGTCTAGCAGAGCCAAGCGGGATCAACCAATGAGGTTTAGGCTGAACTACACTAACGGTGATTTCTGGCCTAGCTGTGGTGAGGTAAACTTGAAGAACTTCCTTGCACAGATTTACAAGTAACGTCTCAACGTGGACTTCACTGTAGCCAGAAGGTCTGTCGAGCACAAGATTCTGTAACAAAGTGAGACAGATCTGGTAAGACTCATTCTCAAGCCGCAATAATGGTGGATCCTGCATCTGAGTCACAGGCCCCAGCTCCTGCAGCTTCATTCGTAAATTACTGTCCCCATTGATCTCGTGAGCATGTGTTGCCACAACATGCAAAGCTTCAAAAAGTATTATAATGCCCTTGGCGGAAAGCTGCAGCCTGTACATATTATATATCTCCATCACAGCCTAAACAAATAACAATCACACGTCAGCTGATTTCAGATAAGACTAGAGAACCGAAAAAACTGGAACATTTTGCAGCAATGAACAATAACATAAAACCAATCAAGAATAATATTTCTAAATTGCACTTTGACCATCATAAAAAATTAAACTATGATCACTAGAAATTTACAGCAATAAAACCTCCTTGTTACAAATATGGAACTGAAACGTGCAAGGAGTAATAAAGATTACCTGAATCAGCAGCAGTTGGACAGCTGCACGGCATTTTGCATCAGCAATTGCAAATTGAAGGTTTTGTGCTCTAAGGTTATCAATGTCATCCTCAGAAGGACCAGCCTCACTCAAATCAGTATCACCAGCTTTTTGGAGAGCATTTTCATAACTCCTAATTGAATTATTATGGTCAAGCTCATTCAAGATGGGAGAAAAATCAGGTAGGGTAGTGTTGGCTGCTTCTTTCAATGATAGCACTACTTCCATCCATTTGTCCTCTGAAAAGAGACCTCCAGCATGGCTCATAAGACGAACAAAAGCAGCAATACCAATTCCAGCAAGGCTTTGATGAGGTCGTTTGATGAAACTTATAAGCAAAGACAAAACCTTTTTCAAAAGTGGGTTTACAGTTTCATAAAATTTAACGAAGAGATCAACCACCAATTGCAGTGCAAGGGTGCAAGTCTCATATAACCAAGCATCTTGATCCTCATTTGGATCAATTCCAAGTCCCTGCTCTGGCAAGGTTCCACCAGAAGGATCAATAGCATGCCGAACATAGTCGAATATTGGGAAAAGGACAGAATCAAATACACGCTCCCATAAAGGCAGGGAGAAAAGATGACCATGATTTCTCAATGTTTCAAAAAGCACTTGCAAGGCACTCTTCCTAATTTCTGGTCTGGGATCAAAGCTAAGTTCAGATAGTCCTGCACCAAAAGATTGTTAAACAGAGTCAACCCATGAAATGTCAGAAAGATCAATTACATGGCCAATGTCAATTAGCTTCCCAAAACCATAAAACTTATTCCAATCTTAAACAAATCAATCAGTAAATAACATCTCCACAAAATATCATTGCGTCAAAACAATTGTGCGGTTTGGTTTCTGTCTGAAGTATGACAATATCAAACCCGTCCCATACGAAAGATACCATGCATCATAGCATACTACTGGAATTGGCGAAGCAGAATCAAAAGATGAATCCGCAATTATTAAAATTTTTCACTCAGTTACCTCATCGCTGAAAAAACTTCAACAAGCTTTGACATCAATTATGATCTAGCATATTAGCATAACTTTAAACAAGATCAACAATCTGGTCATACAAACATAACTAGGATATGAGCCATGAGGGGGAGGAATAGGGTTTTGTACTGATGTGCTAAACATAAATGGATTTAGACTGAACACAAATTTGTCTCAAAAAGGATACCTGCCAACAACGGAAACCAGAAATATAGATGATCTTCTCTTTCTGTGAGTTGTGAACATTCAAGCTTCCCATCTTTAGCACTAGCAGCTGAGCCCAATTCTCCTTCGGCAAGCTTCCCCGCACAGAATTGAAGAAACCCAATAGCATTCAGACTGATATCCCTGTTGAACCTACTGTTGGTGAATGCAATCAGACAATTCACACAATCTGTAAAGGTTGTCGTCTCTGTTTCAGTTATATATGGGAAATAATCTCGCACAATCTTCTCAATTATCTCAAAGGCCAGGAGAACAATGTTTTTGTGGTCATCATAAGCTGCAGTAGTGAAGACCTACAAAAAACAATCAAGTATTGAGCTCAAAAAAGAACAAGAATGTAAAAACCTTAAAAGGTGAAAAAATAAACGAAGAATATCTACGTCAGGAAATACCATAAACATGCTTTTCCACCCAGACTTGACATTATTCACTCGAGCCAGAACCATCTGGGAAACACATCTGATAATTAACTCTCGAATCTCCACAGCACTGCTCTTACGCATGACTATAACAAATGGTTTCATGAACTCATTTTGAAAATTGTAATTGCCCAATTCTTCTCTGTCTAAGAACTTCATTGCAAGCTGCCTAAGGGAATCCATTGCAAAAATAGCAATGGACAAATTTTCAGAACAACCAATTGTGACAAAGAAATTTGAAAGCACATGCCAGATACTGGACCAGACAAGCCTAATCCGATTCATGTTGTAATGCCTGTGAATTGAACACCACAAACATTAGTATTTTAATTTCCAAATACGAAAATATGATGTTTAGCAAATTCAAAACAAAGTACTCACGCAATCTCCACAATCTTTGTCAGACTGAAAACTCGTGGATCAGATGTAGACCGCAGCTCTTCCATGGAGACCTTACACAGAGCCTTGACAAAATCAACTATAGCAACGCTGTTAAGTTTCTGGCTATGTGTAAATATACGGTTCATTTCAGCACTTCCAACTTGTTCCATCATATTTAAATTGGAAACAAGATTAGCCATTTGTTCTGCAGTGAGCCCTGCTGTATGACCACCAACTCCAGCACTGTCATAGGAGCCTCTTCTGGCAGCAGAAGCTGCATATTGCATTCGTCCTGGTCCCTTTTTCTTCAAAACTGGAAGTATTGTTGATTTACCTTGTTTAGATTTGTCAAGGTCATTTTGATTGGCAGCAAAAAATGTAGCATCTGGTGGAGCACCTTCTCCCAGAAGGTGCAAATGCTCAAACCTAGACACACAAGTCAAAACATGTTCCCATGTTTCCTGAAGGTAATTTCCATCCTCATCTGCAATCGACAGTATGGCCTTCGTTGGCCAAGAATAATATTACATTTTTTGTAATAGAAATTTCAATCTATTAAATGATGATAGACAATATTTATTTAGTTCCTAGTTACATTAGAATTTAGTTGATTATATTTTATTTTCTTTGTTCATGTTTATTTAACCAGGGGTATTTTAGTCAAGTATTTTATTTATTATTAGAAGGCATCATTATATAGGGATATTTTAGTCAAGTCTTTTCTTTTAGTAAAGGTATGGCATATATATTAGAAGTCGTCATGTATTTGAGAATTAATTACTACGTTAAATAATGTTGGTATTTTTTTTATCTACCTGCGTTGTTCTTTGTGTTGCAACTTTTGCTTGCTCAAGCTTGAGTTAAGAGGGTTTATAGGGTTCGTTGTTGAAGCCTATAGATCTAGTTATTGGATTCCTAACACAGGTATCCATCAATTGATATTCAAAGCCTCAAGTTCTCCTGTGTTTTGCTCCTCCACCATCATCCAATTTGTTTGCTTGTCAGCATTACAGATTGTGAATTATCTTTCCCACCACCATACATATCTTTAGTTTACTACCTTCAAATGAAAAAAAAATTCAAGTATTCCTAGTTTTGCTGCCGCCAAGCCATCAAGCATACAGGCGATATCAACCTTGTAGGACAGTTTTGTCGTGGCTCCTCTTGGCGTTACAGATTCCATACAAAGGCGACGTCAAGTTTGGTATTGCTGGGCAACAACCACTTCCTGTTTATTAGCAAGTAGTAGTACAATTGTGGCTACATGCATCCTTTGCTGCTTAGCGACTTCAATCATTAGTGTTCGAGAAGCAATCTCCAATCAGGTTTGGTCAATTTGGTCTACCAATCTCTACCTGTTCTTTATTAACAGCAAGTTGTTCTGAAATTTGGTATTGGGCGACATCAAGTTCTGTTCTTTTCATAAGATTACTCAATATTTGGTGCTCTTAAAGTCCAAAACTAGGATTAGAGTATGGTCGCTTGCTGTCATTGGAGACATTGGCTTTTGCTGGGGCTGTTTGAATATATATTGTTTTGAGACTTTCTTGTCCAACGTCAGGTATAGTGGGGTGGATAGAATTGGCAGCAATTTCTGGGTTTTGTTGGCAGCTGTTAGAAAGCCAAGTTATCATTATTGGATTACTGTTTTTGGAGTTTATTTGCGGTCTTGCTGGTTACTTTCCTTAGTTTCAGTGTTGGCTACCACGTAGTTCTCCTATGTAATCATGGCTCCAAAACAACATGTTTGATTATTACTTTGAAATGGATTATCCAGATTGTGATAAGATTCGATCTTCTTACCATCAACACTCTTGGACTTTGGAAGATGAGTTATAGTATAGTGAGTATGAGACTTCTATATTATTAAATGGATGCATAGTTAGATTGATCATTAATCATCTAATTCCAAGAAATTATATTTCAGAATGCATGACAAATGAATTGAGTTTACCTATTTATTGCAATCCACGTCTATATTATGTTAGCTTGTCTCATAATCATGGTCATTTTGAGGTTTCTCATATGTGCAGCTTACTCTCAACATAGGCACTTTTAGTCAAGCCGTTTAGTGTGATGTTGTGCCTACATCTACATATTATATTGTTATGGGTTCTCCATAGTGTAACTTGTATCAAGGTTGAGTATTATTTTGCTCACAATCGGTGTTCTTTCTTTTGGAATACAAAGAATTATCATTTATCATCTCCTTGGAGAAATTATATTCCTATTGATGTGCTTAAGGATGATTTGAAGTCCCTTATTGATTCTAAGGATACTTTCGATATCATGTTCAAAGAGTTTGATAATTTGATATCTAAACCTGAACAACAACCTCCACCAGTTCAAATCTCTCCACATAATGCACAAATTGATGATAATTAGTATGAGCCTATTGTTGATAATTCAACTAAAGATATTTTTGTTGAAGAGTCATAAGGGAAATTTACTTAATTGGTTGCTACAAAAAGGTTGAAGAATCTCCATCCTCATTGTTTGAAGATATAAGAATTATATCTAAATCAGATTTGTTGATTAAAGAATGTTATCAGGATCTACATTATCGAGATGTTTTTGAAGATCATTCAAAGCTTCTGTTACTAATATTAATTTGTCAAGTTTGGATTCAACATTTTTGGAGTGATTGGATAGATACTTTATCTCTCAAATGTGAATTTGTTGTTAGCAAGAACATGAAGTTAGAAACTCGAGGAGTTTTTTTCGCAGAGGGGATTGATGACGCATAGTTTAACTCGTCATTGTATGATGCTACCAGAACTCCGCATGGTCTTCATTCAACAAATTTTGATCTTCTTCATAACTCGAGAACAAATTCTTTTCAACAGGAAACTGATGATAGACAATATTTCTTTAGTTCCTAGTTATATTAGAATTTATAGTTGATTATGTTTTATTTTCTTCGTTTATGTTTATTTAACCGGGGTATCTTAGTTAAGTATTTTATTTATTATTAAATATATAGGGGTATTTTAGTCAAGTCTTTTGTTTTAGTTAAGTAATGACATATATATTAGAAGTCATCATGAATTTGAGAATTAATTAAATAAAGTTGGATTTTTTTTACTACCTGGGTTGTTGTCGTCTTCTTTGTGTTGCAACTTTTGCTTGTTCAAGCTTGAGTTTAGAGGGTTTATAGGTCGTTGTTGAAGCCTATAGATCTAGTTATCAGATTCCTAACACACGTATCCATCATTACATAAGCCTATATGATATACCATCCAACACAAGAAGAGCACAACTATACACAGGCACTAAAGAGTCTCCACAGCTAGCAATTTCAGGAGATGATGTGGAAAGAAGGGATGAGATAGAGAGTCTTCAACAGCTGAAGCACTCCTCTAATTTCACCTTTGCAAAATTCACAATAGCAAATTACGAAAAACCTTCGGTCTTGAACTGAAAAATATCGAGATCTGATGCGTATGGATAAAATCAATTTGACATAGGTATCGTCTAAAAACTCCATCAGATAACATTAATCTTACAATACATTTAAATCTACGTGTTTATTAGAATACGAAGAAAACTATCCCATGTATCATAAGTTCATAACTACAAAGATGGTGTCCCGATTGAATGCAACTATTAACACAAATATTGAGCCGGGGGCAAAATCATTTCTACTGGAAAAAAATCTTCATACCTTAATGGCATCAATGTTTTTCTGTTTGATATCTGCAGCTGAATGGAGAGATGTAAACTTTGCAAGTGAAGTAACAAAAGCATCCCTGTGCGTTTTCATGGACATAACAGCAGTTACATGAACAGCATGACGAAATCCTTCAAGGCAGATGGAGATGATCTCTTCATCATCACTTTGGTCAAGTGGAACACTAAAAGCAGCCAGCATAGGAGCCCAGCTAACCTCAATCATAAATTTCAAAATTGCCACATCCATGGCAGCATAATAAACTGACCTACAAGTAAAGAAAGATTATGAAATTAGTCAATATTGAACACTATTTGAATGTGTGAAGAATACATAAGATGGCATTTCATACTCAGACTTGCGAGGCTTTCTCCTTAAACTGTTCCTGCATGTGCTTAATAAGATCATCACTGGTCTCCATAGACTTATCATCTCCTCTGCGAATGACGATGTTCAAAATGGTTTCTAAGCCAAGAATTTTGTTTGATGAATTCACAGATTGCTTATGCTGAGTTGATAGTTCTTCCTCCTTCATTTTGATCTCATTTCTCGAAATACGATCAAACAAGGATCTTAGGTATTCCTCAGGCAGATCCTTCCCATCATCGATTCCACGGTTATTCCTTATAAAATCTTCAGCTGTCATCTGATTAAAATTCATCATTAGCATCAGGTCTAGATATGTTAATTAACCAGCAAAATGAATAAATTCAGTGTACAGGCAAAAAGAAAGTACACCTTGTTCTTCACAGTAGGGTTGTGAGCATCAGTGTTGAGCATTATTACAGAGTAAGCAAGGACATATGCAGTGTCAGCACTTGTAAACGCCTTTGGGTTACATTTGCAATAACGCTCAGCAAATTTTTCCATGATTCGATCAATCTTTTGTGCCTCACCAGGTAACCTAAACCCTTGCAGAAATGCTCTAATTGCTTCATCAAACTGCATTCCCTTAAAATCAAATGCGTCCACATATGCATGCATGACTTTCAAAGAGAAATCTTCCCGTTCACCTAAATAATCACCAATCATTGATTTGTTCAAACTGGATTCACTCTTAAGAAAAACAGCTATTTCTTCTGGTGACTCTCCAACCTTCTTTGCACTAACAAGAAAGTCAATGCCCTTCTTTGGCTTTCGATTGAAGAGAGATATGCCTTCCTGCAACAATAACAGCATTACATAAAGATTCATTAGGGATTATTTAAAACAAGTATGGAACTATAAAGATCCGCAAGCCCATATCCATCAAATGATCCTGAACAGGGAAATCTAAATCAAAGTGTTCGTTATCATCACCATCACCAACACCATAGCCTAGCAATACTTGAATCGGGAATATGGACTTTATGTTGCAGACTGATTCCTTTTAAATTTAAATTGATGCAGTAAGTCTATGCAAAAATAAAGTGGCAAGTTTTTACACTAGATCCCCTTCCTGTCAATACCCTTAAAAGAGAGGAGGAGGGGGCTGGGGGCAGGGAGATGAAGCTTTAAGGTCAGCATCATCAACTAAGTGTTCGTATAGATAGCATACTTCCTACTCAAAAAGCAGCTGAGCACAAATTGAGTTTTTAGGCAGAAGTTTCCAGACAGAAAGGATCAGGACAAGTAGCCAAAATTTGAAGGAAGAAGTACTTTATAGAGGAAAATCAAAGAACCACAAGGAGAGAAGAACATTTCATCAGCTAGGACACTTGGGAGTTGCCCCCCAAAAGCACTTTTTAAGTGGTCTTAGATCAAAGAATGGTGAGAAGGCCCAATAGTTTGCAGGTGCAACATT
>JAURVB010011653.1:0-18619 GCA_033002965.1 Piper betle | reverse complement strand
TTCCGCCCCCGCCGCCGGTATTGAAAATTCCCCGGGAAAGACCGGCCTGGGAAGCTTCTCCGGCAGCGTATCCACAGCCACCACGTCGGCGTCCTCCACGTCTATTCGGCGGCAACGGGGCGATCAACCGTCGCCGGTAGACCAAACCATGGGAGGCAGACAGCGGGCCGGCACCGGCGAGGGTTTGGAGAGGAAGGAGAGGATGGAGGATGGACCGAGGAAGGCGGAGGTGGTGGGGGAAGTAATGGTGCACGTGGGGGTATTTGGGTAATTTGATGTTCTACAACGTTCGTGTTGTCGGGGTAGTTTCGTCAATCGAAAATCTGTTTCGCGCAATCTATCGATTGGGCAGGAGCGGGAAGCAAAAAGTTAAGGGTAGTTTTGTCAATATTTATCTTAGTGTAGAAATTGATAATCCTCGAAGTAGTCATATGAAATAAAGCTCGACTAGGTGGGTGTGGACGTCCAGTTAACTACGTCAGTGTTTGAGATATGTCCAACCAAATTTGATTAATAAAAAACTATTTAAATATAGACATTACTTCATCTAATCAAATGACTAACTGAGTGTCTAAAATCTTAATTGTAATAATTAATAATTATATAATATACATATTCAATATATATTTAGAAGTGTTGAGACTTAAAACATGCTATAAAATAACCAGAAATCATTGCCATTGGCCCATTATATTCAAATCCATACAAATTTATGTATTAAATAAAAATTCTCAAAAGAACTAATAAAAAGATACATATTTATAAAGCAAAATATCCCAAAATAAGCAAATACTTAACATAAGTAAAATATCATGGAGAATACAATCCATATTTTTGCACGGGCAGGAATCTGTAGTAGTAAGTATTACAATCCCTTCTATGATTAATTTAAATCTTTTTAATGTAAGCTATTTAAAAATTTTATTATAATAATAAATTTAATCTCTTTTAATTAAAGAGATTTAAACAAATTATACAAGTGATACGGCGACTTCCATGCGCGCTTTTGCACGGAACAAACATTAACAAAAAAGAAGAGTGGTTTTCACCTTCGTTCAATCAACAAAAGAAAGATGACCTCATCTACTGAGGGTAATGTGTTTCAAAAACCCATCATCTGTAAGCCGCACGTGCGTAACAAAACATTTAATAAATTTATAGGCTCCTTTCAATCTGTGGAAAAAATATGAACCTCATAGCAAAGGTCTCTGTACAAATTCTCAACCACCCACAAATATGAATAGATAAAAATGTAGATGAAAAATGTCTCCCGTAAAATAACATCATTCTGAAGAAATTCAAACCTCATTTGATGGACTTCTTTCTTCCCCAACTTTAGTGCGATTGTATTTGTAAAGATTTGTGTTTGCACTCTTTACAACTATATAGTTCTCTCAGTGTATAACATAATCCTTTCACGAGGGAAAAAACCTGTTAAACTAGCTCTTCCGTTATTAGCAAATCCTAAAAATAGAGAACAAAACTAAAGTTGTTTGATTGCTTGATTGGTCATGCAAGCTGGTTTCTAACTTATGCATCTTGCAGTTTTGATGCACTAATAACAATTAATTATAAACTATATAGTTGTCTGTTCATTTCTCATATTCTAAAATTCAAAGAAGCATTTCAAGGAAAACAATATATATATATATATATATATAATATATGGAAAAAAGATTGTTGGAGTCCAGCTAAGTTGGCTGTGATAGAATTTGTTTACAGCCCTTAGATGATGATCCAACGGCTCAAATTCAATCCCAACAAAAAATAAACTGTTTCTCCTCCCCACCATCCCTTTCTCCGTTCCACCGTCCACTGGCAAGTCCGCCGTCGCCGGCAGAGTCTTCGTCGGCCTCATCAAGGGGGCCCACATCATGTTCCAGTGCTTCGTCCCCCTCGTCCCCGTCGAGGTTGGTGTTCATACTAGCCGCGATGCTCCGGGACTGCCTTGCTCTGCCTACCGCGACGCCCTACCAAGTTCACATTTTTCCTTCGTCGACTACATCGCTAATGTCCGCAAAGCCGTCACCTACACCAGCTTGCAGTTGTAGTCATCCGTTGATCACGAATTCGCCGAGGCAGTTGTCGTGAGGGCGGCCAATCCGAGCAAGTCGTGAGGGCAGTTGACGCTGGAGCTGGCGGGGGAACGAAAACGGCAAGGACGGGGGGAGGAATGGAGGCGATGGCGAGGCGGCGACAACACTAGCTGGTGGCGGGAGGCAAAACAAGGGCGAAAAGAGACTGATTGTGCGGCAGAGCAAGGGAGAATGAAATGCGATGGGTAGTTTCGTAATAAAAAGTTGACACGGTCCCGACTCGAGTCAATATTACAAAATAAATCCCAAAAAACATAAAAAAAATACAGGAAAATATCATAACACAAAATAATCAAATTCTAATGGATTATTTTATTTTATGGTATTTTACCCTATTTTGTTCATATTTTTCGATGGCGACGTTGGCGACGCAGGCCGGCGGTAGTACAGGTGACGGCGGCGGCGAGGTCACCGGCGGTCGGGGTGGAGCGGCAAAAACAGAGGAGGGGGGGGACGATCGTCGGTAGAGGAGAAACAAGGGAGGTCGGGGAGCTCAACGGCAATTTCATAATTAAAACTTGACTCGCTCCCGACTTGAGTTAATATTATAAAATATATCCCAAAAAATACAAAAAAATATAGTAAAATACGATTAAAATAAAATAATCAAGTTCTAATAGATTATTTTATTTTATGGTATTTTAATCTATTTTTTCATATTTTTTGAGATATATTTCGTAATATTGATCGAGTTGAGTCAGGCTTTTATTTTAAAACTACTCCTCTTGAAAAATATGAAAAAACAGGGTAAAATACCATAAAATAAAATAATCCATTATAATTTGATTATTTTATTTTTTGGTATTTTCCTGAATTTTTTATATTTTTAGGGAATTATTTCGTAATATTGACTCTAGTCGGGACCGAGTCAAGTTTTTATTACAAAACTACCCCTGCCCATTTCCTTCCCAACTTGTGTCAATATCACGAAATAAATCTAGAAAAAAATGAAAAAATAGATAAAAATACCATAAGATAAATAATCGATTAGAACTCAATTATTTTATTTTATGGTATTTTATTATATTTTTTATATTTTTTGGGATATATTTCGCAATATTAATTAGAGTCGAGAGCGAGTCAAATTTTTATTACGAAATTACCCCTGCCAATTTCCTCCTCCCTCCTTTATTTTGCCGGCGACTCTGTTTTTCCACCCTTTGCCGTGCCACCCAATCACTAGTGACCTCGCCGCCGACCGCTCGCTGGTGACTTCGAGAGCAAGTCATAAAATATTGACAGTGAGCGAGTCAAGTTTTTTACAAAATTATTTTTTATATATATTTTTAAATTTATTTCTTAATATTGACTCGGGTCGCAAGTGAGTCAAGTTTTTATTACGAAATTATTTTATAAATTTAGATCGTAAAATTAAGTCGGGTCGAGACTCGAGTTAAATTTAGTCGCAAGCGAGTCACACTTTTATTATAAAACCTTGACTCGGTCCCGACTCGGTGTTAATATTATGAAATAAATCCTAAAAAATTTAAAAAGTATACGAAAATACCCTAAAATAAAATAATCTAATTCTAATAGATTATTTTATTTTATGGTTTTTAATTCTATTTTCTTATATTTTTGAGAGGGGTAGTTTGGTAATAAAAACTTGACTCGTTCCTAACTATTGTTAATATTACAAAATAAATCCCAAAAAATATTAAAAAAATACAGAAAAATAACATAAAATAAAATAATTGAATTATAATGGATTATTATATTTTATGGTATTTTATTTTATTTTATATTTTTAGGATATATTTCGTAATATTGACTCTAGTCGGGACCGAGTCAAATTTTTACGACGAAACTACCCCTGCCTTTTCCTCTTCCCTCCCCTGTTTCGCCGGCGACCCTGTTTTTCCACCGAGCCAGCCGATCGCCGACCGCCCACTGCCGGCCAACAATGCCACCGGCCAATGGACGCCCCTCCCTTCTTGATTCCTTCCCAGGTGACCCAAAGGTGGGCAGGACGAGTGGCACGGCATGGGGGCGGCCGGGACATGGAGGACGCCGGACTTGACGACGGTGGCAAGGTGGTGATAGCACCTGGTCGGAGCGGCGCGGCAAGCAATTTTTTTTTGTGAAGGGTGAAGGGGGAATGTCCAGCCGTTGGATAAAATCCAAGATGACTGTACTGCAGTACAGCCTCCCTCTATATATATATATATATATATATATATATATATATATATATATATGTGCACGTGCTTTTCATATGTTTTTGGCTTCCCGCCTCACACAAATATTTTAGCAAATATATTACTTTTGACTAAATTTTGCCATCTTGAATGTCCGTATCGTGCTGCCCTTTCTCTAGAGACATTTCGGATAAATATTGGAGATGTTTACAAATTAACCGATATATGTAAAAATAGGATTATAAATATTTGGTACACATTTGACACGTATAAACGAAATCATTTCAATAATATTACATACATAAATACGCATTTGCTAAATACATTACAAATAATCAAATTTCTTCTTAAACATTGTTGATAAGATTAATGTAACATCAATAAAACAATGAAGATCAGGGTGGGTTCATTTATCCACTCTGATATTGACCAGGACAATAACCTTTAAGGTAAACCCAATATTCAATCCATATCATAGAATGTTAGTACCTTTATATGTATTCTATTAGATAATAATCATATTCTTGGTTAGCAATATATTCTAGAAATCCTATTCGGTGTATGACATGTTTGATTAATTGAAAATTATATATAATAAATATTAAAAAAATCATTAGATTATTCAACATTTCATATTGCCAATCCAATAGTAAATAATAATCCAGTCTATCACAACAATTTAACAATCAATTAAAATCACTAACTAATTAGTTTTAATTTATAAATGTATGCATTTTAACATTTTATAATAATAATTAAATACAAATTCATAATCAAGTTAATCAAACTATCATAACAGTTAATATAAAACACTAAATACTGAGTTTTAAACAATAAAACATTAACTTCATACTTTTTTAAAAACGATACTTAAGCGCAACTTATTTAAAGAATATTTTCGTTTTCCACTTTTTTATATTAGATTGCTGATATGTTGTCGATATATCATGAATATCAGGACACTTACGTCTCGCCTACTCCCTGATGTCAACAAATCGGTGAAATTTTTCCAACATAGAGGCTAAATTTACATGTGAATCAAAAAAAGTTAAATATATAAATTATGAAGATCAACAATATATTAGAGGAAACGTTCAACAATATGGCTAAGGATTTACTATAGCAAGTGTTACAACAAACCCGGTGTAGAACTTGTGCGATTGATGTAAATCATTTAAATTAGAGGATATTAGCTTAGTTATTATAGTTATTTTCTTAAAAACCACTAATTTAAGTGATTTATACCAATTAGTCAAGTAGCAAATTTGATATAGTATTTGATACAATAAATCCCTAGCCCAACATTAGATATATTTTACAATTTCTTTTGTTTAGAGGACCTAAGCAGCTAAAATCAGTAAACAAAAACCAAATAGGTTGATAAAAACGATAATCTAATCAAATTAGTAATCCATCGAGATTCCTCCAAATGGGAATCACCAAAAAAGTGAAATTGAATTGCTTCCAAGAGCACCTTAGAAGAAGCAAACCAAAGTTTCTTCAACGATTCTAACCACGATAAACAAATCAAAGACACCTAATTGTAAAAGGAATACAATTGACCATTGTGATAAGAAAAAGAGGGAACGTTAAAAGTATTGCCAAGATATAAACGTATTATCGAAGGCTTAGGTGTGACCATGGACAAAAAACAAGACACAAAAATTTGAATACGCAAACGAATTAAGAATACAAATAATCTATTCTTTGATGACAGCCATTATCCAAATACAATGAATGATAGGGTGCAGACTTTACTAAAAATAGATAAAATCTTAAAATATTAATAAATACAATTACATGTCCTCCATCTTACTCCAAGTATGCTCGACTTTACGCAATGTTCTTTGCAACGTTTATTTTATTTTATTTGTAAAAAACCAAGAGATGCTTGTGCACTGCCAACGGAGGATTAAAGAAAAATTTATAAAATGAAGAGGGGGAACGTACTTAATTATGCCAGCGCCGAAGAAAAATAAAATCAAGATCGTAAATTTTGTTGGAATGTGGAAGAAAACCTAGTGATTGTTTGTTATTATCAGCTAGACTGATCAAAGCCTAATAGTCGTCGCACTTGCTCCCATCTTCGTCGAAAAATGAGCGGCCAAAACCTCTGCCACAACCACCAATGAGTTATCTCAGAGGTTCTTCCAAAAATGTCAAAAACTCTACAAAACGTATCAGATTTTTATCATATTATTATTGATACGGAATGTATTTTTATTGCAACTTGATCGGTGGTGATAAGCATCGAAATCTCCTCTCGCATCTGTAACCTCTTACCACGTCTTATTCAAACGTCTCAGATAAAAGAACGTCACCACATGTAACTCATTATCTATACTTTTGACACTTATAACGAAAAGCATACTTCTCAATATAAACCTTATAAACAAGCACCCCATATAGCTAACTGGCACAATATCTATACCTCATTCCCTACCCAACAACATGGAGCTTCTTCCACTTCAACCATTAATACTTGCACTCCTCATGATCAGCACTTCCTTCCTCATCTTTAGGTTCCCACCAAAATTGGTCTTACAAAAACAACGAAAAAAGATAGCGAGCTCCAAAGAAGCACCAGAACCAAGAGGAAGATGGCCTCTGTTAGGCCATCTCCACCTTCTCCGAGGGAAGCAAACACTGGTCAGGACACTTGGCGCCATGGCCGACAGCTACGGCCCCGCCATCACTCTCTGGATCGGCCAGCGCCGGACGGTGGTGGTCAGCAGCTGGGAGGTAGCCAAGGAGTGCCTCACCGCCCACGACAAGTTAATGTTTTTCAACCAAATCTGATTATTTAATCAATCTAAACGCTTCATTCAAAATCTAGTGATTAACATTGCTTTGTCCATAGTGGCGTACACGTTGGCAAATCTTCACATAGTTATTAGTTATCACAACCAACAAGTGGTCCCTACACTCTTTAATTACTCCAAATTAACATGCTTTATTTATCCTTTCACATTCTTTGTTAGGTTTTGACTAAGTTATAAATTTAAAAGCTTCGTCTCTCCCTCAAAGCGACAAATCAAATAGCTAATAATCAACCCTAATAACATAATAGCCTAATACCCCTTATATATATTTATTCACTCTTATATTAATCCTAAAACTAAAGTAATAAATATAAGTTAAAAGGTAAAAATCATATAAAATATTGTTATATCAGCATATATGTTTATTTGATGTTGCTTGACCTGCATGGATGGATCTTAGCGATATTTAGTATTCGTATGGCTTTGTTACATTAACTAATTTGGTAAACACTTAATCTTGTTTTGTTTTAAAAAAATATGAGATCATAGAAAGCTTTAAGCTATGGGTAAAGCAATTTTTTTAAAAAAATGTATAGTGCATGTTCGAAAGGAAACAAAATTATAAACATATGAGGGAAGGTTTTGGTGTGACCATGCCCAAAACCATTTATTGTCGTTTCATATGTCCGTGGTAATTTGTAGCTACCAGCCAACAATGAAGCTGCCCGAAGAATCCAATTTCTTTTATTATCACGACTTTGTTTCTTCCCAAGCTTTTTATTTTTTTAAAAAAAGCTCGCCCCTTCAATATTGGTGGCGATGTCTATATACCGCCCAATCACATTTAAGTATATGATACACTGTCCACGGCCATGATGTATTCAAGGAAAAGAGAGTGAGTTCAAGCTTTTATATTTTTTGTTTTTTGGGTTCTTGAACATTTAGTGGGTTAGTATGCTTATCATTGTTAGAACATATATCCTACATCAACGAAAATTACGTGTAAAAATCAATATATATGTAAAAGCACAAGTCTTTTTAAGGTGACTAGTTATTTTGGATAAAAAAGCTCAGGCACCGCATTTCAACATGGTATCAATGTCAGGCCCAACCCACTGACCACATTTAAAAGGAAAACGTCATCTATTTGGGAGGGAAAAATATCTTAAAAAAATCCTAGGTAAAAAAAATATATATATATATATATATATATATATTGTTGCCACTTCAACATGGTATAAGCGTCATGCCTAACCCAATCATCACATTTGAGAGGAAAAAATATTTAAAAAAATCGTACGTACAAAAAAAAACCCACTACAACATTTGAGAGGAAAAAATATCTTTAAAAAATTGTATGTATGCAAAAAAAAATTTCGTCATAGGTGGCAAACACTATATAAAACTCACCCCAAATTGGGCGGAAAAAATATTTTAAAAAAATCCTAGGTAAAAAAATATATATATTTGTCGCAAGTGGCAAATAAAGCCCCATAGAGAAAAGGGTGCTAGGGACAACGGGTAAGTCTGTGGGCTACTCGTGAAGGGGAGTGTTAGAATATATATCCCACATCAATGAGAATTATGAGTAAAAATCAATATATATATATATATATATATATATATATGGAAAGACAAGCCTTCCTTAAGTGACCAATCACTTTTGATAAAGCGACCCAAAGAACAAAATAATAGGCCTAGTTATTTCTTAAATGTAATTAATCAAGTTAGAAAATCAATTGTCACATCCAAACCTATATATTGGATCTTGCCCCAAGATGCGTTAGATGCAAGATTATTTTTTATGGATATTACAGTCCACCCACCTTTAAGAAATTTGGTGCACAAAATTTCTTTCTTAGGTTTTATGGGGCTTCTTATATTATAAGCTTATTTCTCTAAGAAATTCCATCAACGGAATTCTTTTCATGTACTTCCGCTTTCTTAGCCCACCTTACCATCTAATACAATCTTAGGTCAATTCTGAGAGCACTTGTAATGACCCAACTCAAGGAACATTTTTGCCGACAGTGTTTTTTTTATAACATTTGTGAATAGCAGTGGCAGATTTGTACAAAATTATTTTAGAATATTCGATCTGTAATTAAAATGGGTTTTGTCTGGAATACAAACTCTACTCAACCAAACTCCTTCCAGAACTACACTAGCTAAAGATATAAATTCTACCTCTATTGTGGACAATGTAACACAAGTCTACTTCTTGCTGATCAACGAGATAGCTTCTCCATTAAGCAAAAGAATATATCATGAAGTGGATTTTTGTTCCTCTATATCCCCAGCCCAGTCAGCATTAGTATAGCCAACTAGTTGGAGATCATGATCTCTTTATGTGAGAGAATGATGTGCAATTCCTTTGAGACAATGTAGAATCCTTTTCGGAGCATTTTAATAAATAAGACCTGGGCTGGATTGATATCTACTTACTAATCCGACAACAAAATCAATATCAAGGATTGTGCAAATCATTGCATACATCAAGCTTCTAATAGCATTGGACTACAGAATATTAGACATTTTCTATTTTTCTTCCGGAGTCAATTCGTGCATTCTAAGATTTTAGCCTGTTGCTATTTGAGTATCTATTGTGTGGCAATTGTGCATATTAAATCTTTCAAAGCTCTTATTGATATAAGATTTTTGGGAAAGAGATAAAATTCTCCTTGAATGATCTCTCTGAATTTTTATAGTAAGTATGAATTCATCTTTACCCATGTCCTTTATTTCAAAATTGAAGACACTCATTCTTTAATAGAAATTATAAACTCTTTGTTATTCCCCACTAACAAAATGTCATCGACGAAGAGATAGAACTACAAATAAAGTTTTTAAACATTTGACATAAATACAATGATCGTTCTCAATCATCGTAAAACCATATAAAATAATGGCATTGTGGAATGTTAAGCTCCACTGTCTAGATGACTGTTTTAGACCTTAAATAGAACGATGCAATTTGCATACTTTATTCTCTTTGCCATTCTCAACAAATCCCACATGTTGTCGCATAAAAAATTTTCATTCAATTTATCATTTAGAAATGCGGCTTTAATGTCCATTTGATGCAATTTTATATCCAAACGTGCTACAATAGCTATAAGAAGTCAAATTGAAGTGAATCGAACAACTAAAGAGAAAACATCTTCATTGACTCCATCTCATTCTCCCTTGCCTTTTTCTATATATCACTAGCATAATTTGAAAGTGTTTGTTAGACATTTTTAAGTTTATTTTCATCAATAGATTGAACTATGTTCATTTCCCCTTGAAATATTAAAGCTTTATTCTCAATGTCAAATTGACGTCGGGGTCCTAGAATACAATCACTTCGACATATTTGTCCTATTTCAGGAATTTAAATATTCCTTCCACTCCCACTAAAATTGAATTCCTCTTCAACTTCTAAAATTGGTCAAATTTAATTGTTGCTAGTTTCAATATCTTCCATTTCAAATAAATGGAGAACTAACATTTGCGAACAACTGTGCAGATTTGTTCAAAATTATTATAGAATCTTCGATCTTTAATTAAAATGGGTTTTGTCTGGAATATATCCCCAAACTAGATGTACCATCATCGTCAAGTTGTTCAAGGTAACAATACCCGCGTCTTTTACCCTTTGAGTACAATTTTTATCTCTCTGTTCTCTCCCCTATCTCATTTAAATGTTTTAAATGTTATTTTTGAATTTCTTTTTGCTCTTATGCTAGGTTTACATTTAGTTTAATTAACTTCAATTTTTAGCAATAAGTGTTTATCTTATGCCGACATAGTTGGAACAAAACAACTAATTTACAATGTTTATGATCATATCTGCATAATGAGATATATAGTTGTAGGTAACCATATCAACTATTATAAGTAAATAACATCATCTTGAACTCTATCAAGGCGATACAAGTGACTTGAAGTACTGATGATTCATCTCCTAATGCTATATAAGCATTAGAGGTAAATGCTCAATGAAAAAGTCATTTATCTCATTGTGTTAATATACATAGAAAAGAAATGTAATTATCATTAACCAAAAATTAAGAAATGACATTTAGCGTCTACAAAAATACATATAAAAGAAAATCATATAGAAAATAATCTCATCATCCTAATGTGAGAAAAATACACATTTATTGGTATTGGCTTCGTCAATGGATCAACAACCATATGATATATAGATATTTATTTCAGATTCATTTCTTTTTCTGAAAAATGTTTCTGATAAAATTATACTTGATATCAATGTGTTTGGTTTTGCTATTATATTTTGGATCTTTCATATAAGCAATTGTGGTCAGATTGTCGCAAAATATTGTCACAGTTGTGAAGGAAGCGTAACAACTCCTAAATGTTGTAAAAATCTATTCAACCAAGCACCTTCTTGAACTGCACTGGCAGAAGCTACAAATTTTGTTTCTATCGTAGACAATGCAACACAAGTCTATTTCATGCTAACCCATAAGATAGTTTCTCCATTAAGTAAAAGAATATATCCTGAAGTGTATTTTCGTTCTTCCCTATCGCCAGCCCAATTAGCATTAATATAGCCAACTAGTTGGAGATTATGATCTCTATAAGTGAGAGAATGATGTGAAATTCCTTTTAGGTAACGTAGAATCCTTTTCACAACATTCCAACAAGCAAGACCCGGGTTGGATTGATATCTTCTTACTAATCTGACAACAAAAACAATATCAGGGCGTGTGCAAATCATTGCATACATCAAGCTTGCAATAGCATTGGAGTTTGCGATATTAGAAATTTTCTGTTTTTCTCCAGGAGTGAATTCGTACAATCTAAGATTTTTGCCTTTATTTGGTGGCAATTGTGCATATTAAATCTTTCGAAGATCTTATTGATATAAGATTTTTGGGAAAGAGATTAAATTCTCTTTTGAACGATATCTTTGAATTTTTATATTAAGTATGAATTCAGCTTCACCCATGTCCTTTATTTCACAATTGAAGATAATCGTTCTTCAATAGAAATTATATACTCTTTGTCATTCCCTGCTAACAAAATGTCATCAACTTAAAAAGATAGAACTACAAATAAAGTTTTTAAATGTTTGACATAAATACAATGATTGTTCTCAATCATCGTAAAACCATATGAAATAATGGCTTTGTAAAATCTTAAGTTCCACTATTTGGATGACTATTTTAGACCTTAAATAGAACAATATAATTTACATACTTTATTCTCTTTGCCTTTATCAACAAATCCTGCACGTTGTTGCTTAAAAATTTCTTCATTCAATTTACCGTTTAGAAATGCAATTTTAACATCCATTGGATGCAATTCTAAATCTAAATGTGCTACAATAGCAAAATATAAATGTGTTGCAATAACTATAAGAAGTCAAATTGAAGTGAATCAACCAACTAGAGCGAAAATATCTTCATGATCGATTCCTTCTTGCTGGGTATAACCCTTAGCAACTAAGCGATCTTTATATCTTTCAATTGTACCATCGACTTTTCTTTTGATTTTCAAAAACTATTTGTTACCAATTGCTTTTTGTTCTTTAGGAAGATCAACTAAAGTTCAAACTTTATTAATTTTTATTGACTCCATCTCATCCTACATTGCCTTCGTCCACATATGACTAGTAGAACTTGAAAGTGTTTGTTAGACATTTTTGGGTTTATTTTCATCAATAGATTGAACCATGTTCATTTCCACTTGAAATAATAAAGTTTCATTCTCAATGTCAAATTGAAGTCGGGGAATAGGAATACGATCACTTCGACATATTTGTCATATTTTAGGAATTTGAATATTCCTTTCACTCTATTGAAATTAAAGTCCTCTTCAACTTCTGAAATTGGTTGAATTTGATTGTTGCTAATTTCAATATCTTCCATATCAAATAAATGGAGAACTAAATTTATATCACCTCTTTGTGAAAAAATTATTTTTCAAAAATTTGACACCCCTAGACTCAAGTTCATTAATACTTCTATAAGCTTGTTCACCAATGAATACTTACCCCTTTGAGTGCTGAGAGTATCTGATAAAGATACATATTTTACCATGTGGACCCAACTTGCCAAATTTGTTAAAAGGATCGTGAACATAAGCAGCAGACCCCCAAGGTGTTAAATGACTAAGTTCATGTTTGCAACCTCACCATAGTTCATATGGAGTTGAAGATACTAACATGGTTGGTACTTGGTTAAGTACATAAGGAGCTATTAAAAGAGCATCTCCCCAAAATGAACTAGGGAGGTTTGCTTGTGTCATTATTGATCTAACCATATCGAAAAGAGTTCTATTCCTACGTTCATCAAGCCAAGAAGCGTATGAAATAGACAATTGATGATTAATTTTCTCTTTTCACACCACTCTCTAAATTGATCAGAGAGGTATTAACGACCTTGATCAGTTTTCAAAGTCTTAATTTGGTGTTGAGTTGGTTTTTGGTCATGTGCTGAAAAAGTTTAAAGCATTCAAATGCTTCGTACTTATGAGAAATAAAGAACACCTCGCCAAATCATGTGAAATCATCTATAAACATGATGAATTATTAAGCACCATGTCTAGCTTTAACATTTAATGGACTGTAAAAATCAGAATGAATTAATTGCACTAGATTTTTAGCCCTAGTGGCCTAACCAAAAGGCTTTCTACTGGCTTTACCGGCTAAGCAATATTTTACATATGGGCAGATTCTAAAAGTTCAATCTTACCCTATAAGACCTAATTGTGCATGTCATATATTTGCATCAATAAAAGCATTGCTTGAATAAACGATCAACAAATAATCACAATTTATTTGAGAAACAGAATCATCAATGGCTAATATAAAGAACTTATCAAACATAAATCGAGAACCACAATAAATATCCCCATAATGAATAGTCATTGAACGACTTTTAAAATTCAAAATAAAATCCATTTCTAGAAGAACTCTAAGAGAAACTAAATTTCGCCGTATTTTTGGAGCAAACAAGACATCATGGGGCATTAAAGTGCGACCTCCCCGCATTTGTAATTTACATGTGCCTATGCCAAGGACAACAACCCTAGAGTTGTTTCCTACATAGATCTATCTTGTCCCTCATGGAATCTGACAAAATTCCATGTATGCTATTCTATCTCTGCTTATATGGTCTGTTGCTTCTAAATCTACACTCCACATAAGATAAGAGTCGAATAACATTAAATTGCTAAATATAAACACATAAGAAATATTTAAAAAATGACAAACCTTCTTTGGCGCAACACATTTGTTTTCAAAATATCCTTTGCCACCACAATTGTAGTAAGTGACATTCTTTAAGTTCTTTCCTCTTTATTAGCACCCTTGTCATTGTCATTTTCAAGATTTTTGTAACAAGATTTAGACCCTTTCTTTTGAAACCTCTTTCGAGGAGGACGTTTAAAGTTTGAAGCATGATTTTCAGTTACAACAGCTTCACCGTCTATTTTAACATCTTCAAGTCGCTCAGCTTCTAACTCCAAGTGATGTTTAATATCCTCAAAAGTTTTGATATTGTCACGGTGAATCATGTTTATTTTCATGTGCTCTCGTAAATGTGGGGCAAAGATCTAATTGTTCAATATGAATACATCTCCGACTAACACAGGCCATCCCCAGCCCCGCCGTGGTGTTCAATATGAAGTCTGATCTACAAACCCAAATCGAGGCTCACTAGAGTTCGTCGCTGCCGTCGCCGGAAAAATTCAGCAACCGACCCATCGGAGGAGGGAAAAAACAGAGCCCTCTGTTGCTGAAGTTCTTGCGGCTGCCGTGAAGCACCATCGCCGCTGCAACCTTGCTGTTATTCATCACCTTATTGCCTTGAGGAGCTTGGGATCGAGTCCTGTTTCGCCATTTCCGGAGTTTGTCACTTCCGAAGCTTATTGCCGCCACCCAAAATAAAAGATCGTTAAACAGTGCCTTGAGAAGGATGACGCGCACCCCTCTCTGTTTTGAGCCGCCAAGGAGTGTTGCCGAAGTCTAGAGTAAGGAGCTGGAGCTAGTGACGCCGGAAAGTCACCGCCACCACCACCTTGCTGCTTTGCCAAGTAGAGAACCACCACCATCGCTGCTGCGAGATAAGAGTCACCACCAGAGAGGAGTTTGCTGTTGGTGAAGTCCAAAGAAGGGAGAAAGCAAAACAGAGCAGAAAACAGCAGGAGAGGCAGATATCGTGGCTGTTTTCCGATCAACGCTGGACGTTCCCGGCTCCGTCGTGGTGTCCGTAGTGAATCTGGTGAAGTGATCAACAAACCCATGTCGAGAGGTCTTGCCAGAGGTGACCTAAGTTGCCGGAAAATTACCCAAAACTTGTCTGAGCAGGGTAGCGGCAGAAAACAGGTGAAAACCGTCGCGGAGAGCTGTTTCGCGACAGTTTTTCGACCAACGCCGGTCGTTCCCGGCCCCGAAGTAGTCACCAACATAAAGCTGGCGAAGTGATCTACAAACAAAGATCATGTACTGTCCGAGTTTGTCACAGCCGTCGCCGGGGAAAAATCAGAAAGTTGCTGATCGAAGAAGGTGAAAACAGAGGAAGTATTATCGGAGAAGGTCTAGTTGATTTGTTTGGAGCCGAACCAAAGGAAGAAATGCTCCAGCCCTTTGTTGGAGTCTACCATTGCTAGAGAGTTAGGTATCCTTTTTACCTCATAAAGTCGGAGCCTTGTGGTGATGAATTAGCCGGAATTTGGCCAGACTGCTGCTATTGGATTCGACTACCGGAGTTAGGGCAATGCCTTCCAAGTATTGTCTCCTATTGGATTCGACGTTGACGAGCCGTCGGAGCTCCGTCGTCGTCGCCGGAGAAGATGCCCACTCGCCGGCGGTGCTGCTGTTAGGAAACAGAGAAGAAGACGAAAGTATGGGAGAGACTAAATGGGTAGGGACCTGTTATTGGCTTGACCATCTTGGTACTGACCGTGTCCACGATCTTGACCATGACGGAGATCGGCTGCCCAAACCTGTAACAGCATCCGTGACCCATCTACAACCCGAATTTAAATTGGCACACGGAACTGGACAATTGCTGTGTACTCCACTAAGCTGGTTCAGCATTATTTTTAACTCTAACTAGACCGACACGACAATGAATTCTTTTGGGAGCACTATAAATATAAGCTTTCAAGAGTTTAAAGGATAATTTTTTTATGGAATCGATTAAAGTGGCAAAATTCTATTATGATGTGTAATTTGTAAAAATGTTAAAAATTAGTAAATTGTGAGTATCAATCTCACCGTAAACGAACTTCGGGATTTAAGTTGAACTCTAAGGAGCCATGTAAAAATTTTTTGTGTTTACGACATTTTCTATTTTCATCGCACTATCTTTTCGGTGCGGCAAAGGCGCTTCGGTCCTAACAAACTCTTAAACTCAAATCGAAAAGACGTGGTCCGCAGGGGGTGGACGATCCCGCGCGCGCATATATATATATATATATATATATATATATATATATATATATATATATGTGTGTGTGTGTGTGTGTGTGTACGATTCACTAAGAACTCATGTTTAAAATAATATGAATAATATTAAAATTAAATAGATAATTTAATACTTAATAATTTATTTTTTAAAAAATTAAAAAATTATTAAGTGGATGCAACGGAATATTGGTCTCATATTAATGGATAATTGGATCTTGAGCGGGTAATTTAGTGTGCAATACATTTATCTAACAAAAAATTATTAAACAAACAATATAACAAAGTCGTACGAACCAAATTTGTTAAAATACTATAAAAGCCCACAAATAACTAGGTTAATTTATCTCGAAATAAATCTTGAATATTATTAAATTAAATTAATTTAATAATATTAATGGATTGTTTGAAATAAGGTTTATTTATTGTCTTTTCGTCTTTCGTTATTATGGAATGTGTAAGCTTATTTATTATCTTTTCGTATTTTGTTATTATAAAATGTGTATGTATTTATTACTAATTTTTTATGACCTTTCATTTCTTATTTTTTCATTTTCACACACCAAACTATGCCAATATAGACATATCTTTCTCAACACCGAAGGGGGAAACTTTGGGGTAAACCAACCACCTTTGTTGAGTTTTTTAACATGATCATTAGTTTAGAAATTTGTCAGAATTTGCTATTTAAATTGGTTGCGTGTCGACATACATGTACGTTAACCATACTTAGAAATACATATTTTCTTATCTTAAGTTAAGTTACTAAACTTTTAGTTTAATAGAGTGGCTCGTGGATTACCATGTTAACCCATGCACCAACACTTATATGTATGACTTTGTATTATTAGACTTCTAGCTTAATTTAGTGGTCACGGGTGACCTGTTAGCCCATGCACCAATATTTATATATATGTGTATGCCTGCTTTTTTGTATGATCCTACTAGAACAAGCATGTTACCGTCGACTAGATTCTGGTACATATTTTATATTTATACATGATAAAGGCATGTTACCTCGACTAGATTCTGGTACATGTATATGTTTATGTATGATATGGCTTCGAAGTGATTACCGTCGACTAAATTCCATTACATGTATATATTTATATACAATGCAGTGCATGTTACCATCAACTAGATTCTGGTAATATAAGTTTATTTATGATACGGGCATGTTATTGTCGACAAGAATCCGATACATGTATATGTTTATATATGATGCAGACATGTCACCGTCTACTTGATTATGGTATATATGTATGTTTATGACACGTAGTATGCTCTAGTGAGTTGTTCGGGCTGCACACGGTGTGTTCTAGCATATTTGTATGATTATGTATGATTTTAATTAGCCGATGAGTGGCTCTAGCCTATCTATTAAAATTTGCTTCTGTGAGGTTTGTACGATAGTAGTTAAATTATTAGTTGTAAGAATTTTTAACATTGCACTTCGATCTACCACTAGACCGAAAAATTAGGATGTTACAAATACCCATTTAAAATTAATTGGACATGAACAATTTATAAAAATAGTCTGAATCATTAATTAAGTGTCCATTTATAAATTAATTAGACAAACCCAAAAAATTGACGCTTTTTTTAAAAAAATTTCAGACATGGCTGTCCAATTAATGATTTATTATTTTAGTTATTAGTTTGTTTATCTTGGGAGTGAATTTGTAAATGGGTATGAATTGACTGTTTAGGAGATAAAATCTCCCAAATAGATTTGGAATCTCTAATCTTTAGGGATTGAGATGGGAGGGGGTGGAGGATGCCACCGATGTCTGTGGAGGGCCAACGACTACCGTTCGTTGACTGCCAGCTGCATGATGGCGACAAGGGGGTCCCTCAAGGGGATCGCATCGACTGAGCTAGGAAAAGTCCTCATTTCCTCCTCTCCTTGTGGTCGTCCCGTCGTCGTAGCCGCTTGTTCAAGCAAGGCCGTGACAATGGAACCCTGTCAACCAGAGCTTGTGCCAAGAAGCTCCTTTATACGTCTTCAAGTAGTCGTCCCACAGTCGTAGTGAAGCTGAGTCATTGACCTTGGGATATCGACCGACGAGCGGGATTCTTTCTGGTTCCTGTTTCCAGCAAAATGAGTGACACGACTAGTTGTGTTCCGGTGAATACCAGCGAGGGAGTCATTTTGTACAGATAATCTAGTTATCTCTTTTTAAAAATTGCCTAGGAAATTGG
>JAURVB010011652.1:0-13090 GCA_033002965.1 Piper betle | reverse complement strand
ATAAATTAATTCTGAAAGGCGTAACAAATAAATACGGGTAAAATAATTTTTATATTATTCGATCAGTGATATTTGAATATATTATTATTTGCCAACAAGTAAAAAGATATGGAGCAGAGGAGTTGGACATGACCACGAGCCATGGCGTCAAGGCTGTCATGTCCACACTTGCTTGTCCGACTCCTTGTCTTCTCCAACAACGGCCGCTCACTCCATGGACGCTCCCTACTGAGCTGTCTCCCCTCCCGACCTTCGTTTCTTTCCTCCTTGTACTCAACTCTCCCTCTCTACTCCTTTTATGTTTGTCTTGTTATCTATCTATTGTTGTTTGTGTACTTTGATTGTTCAATGCTGTCGGTTGTACCAAAGATTTTGAGTGATGATGATAGTCGTTCAATTTATGGGCTGTTTTTTCTGTTTTTGGTATGGTCTAGTTGATGTTTATCTGAAGTTGTTGGCTTTTTTTTATTAGGATTAATGTGGTTGGCATTTTCAACTTTTAATTTTGGTACTTCTTTGTCAAACTTGGATGTTGAATTGGCATGTACAGTCTGTTTTCCAGTGTTGTGCGTTGGATTTTGCAAGTAGCTAGTTTGCAGTTTTTAGAGTTATGGGCATGTTTGTGGTGGGGATTGGATTGGGAACTTTGTATGTGTTTGATGTGATTCTATAATAACTCTTACCACACAATTTTAATCTTTCATTCTATATGAATCAGTGGTGGAAGACGATTTCGTGGTATATCAGCAATGGAGTCTTCAACCTTTTCTGATTCTAAGGACATGCCTCGGGCAATGAGTGAACAAGTTGAGGATGATTATACATCAGTATCTAAACCTCTTCTTGAGTTCAACAACTTTTCAACCATTAATAAAGAGTGGGTGTTCAATTCCGAGAATGGTATGGAATTTGAGGCTGCTTTATTGAAGCTTGTTGATTTTTCCATTTTTTGTTTGCTTATATAATTTTTTTTCCTTATGTGTTGTATACAATTAAGAAAAAGGTTGCAGAGTAATGTTTTCTGTTGGTCAATCAAACCTTCTTTCAAACAAAAATAAAAGTAACATTCTTTGCTCTCATGGAGTTAGAGAGTCCCTAAGTGTTGGGCAGGTTGTTTGGGCTCCACCATCTGTAAATATTGCTGATCAATATTTGGTTTTTGTGTGTTGGAGGGATATTGGATCCCAGAAAACTGCAAGGAAGCTTGGCATGATATATTGTTATAACAAGCAATGCTTATTGTATGCTGTTCGCTCTCCATTTTGTGGACCTAAAGGTGGGGAAGGCGAAGCCAAGTGGGTCCTGTTACTTACAGAATTTCCATTGTATTTTCTTTGTTTTTAGGGACTAATAAATTGAGCTGATTTAAGTGCAAACTTCTGATGTTACAGGCATAAAGAGGAAAAAGCTTCAGGGAATGCAATTAACCTCACAGAAGAGATGAGCAGTGCCTTCTATCCTCAATTAAGGTTGCTGTAGTATATTTTTAGTTGTCTATAAAAAGACTTTTTTTATTCTTTCGAGTGTGTGCACATACATTATAATATCGCATGCTATTGTTTGCAAATGTTCAAGTATGTTTTTTGTCACCATCATTTTCACCACCTTATTCCAGTTAGGTTGGGATCAACCACATTTAAATCAATGACAAAAAAACATGCAGAAACTAAGTGGAAAAGACAAAGAATGTATCTTTTTTGTATGTTGTAATATTATGATTGAGATAGCTTAAGACAGTTTATCATTTTAGTTTTCTGTCAGTAAACATGGCAGCTCTAATGAGGGGGTAAGGTATTAATTTGATAGTGCATTTTTGTTCACAGTCCAGATGGGAAGATCCTCGTGTTTTTGTCCTCCAAAAGTTCAGTTGAAAGTGGTGCCCATTGTTCTACCAATTCTCTTCACAGCATAGAATGGTCAACTGGACAGCCAGGTTCATCAATGGCCATCACTGATGTGGTAATCTCTCAGCGTTCTCTTGTGATTTGTAACCATATCTTTTATTCCTGTAGGCTGAGGTCTGTGGCATGGCTTAGTAAAGCCATTTGTCTATTCTCATTCTAATTTATGATGCAAAGACCTATGTTGCCTAAGTGACAAATTTCTTCTGTGGGATGCTTTTTTGCTAAAAAAAACTTCATAGATGGGAAATAAAACGAAGATTTGATGTAAATATAATTAAATATATTTGTTTGTATTATTACGTCATGAGTGATGATTAAATGTATTTTATGAAATGGAAAAGTGTCATCCATTAGCCTGGCTGCTTCAAATGCAACTTGGAGTGTCCTTGCTGTTGATGGGGACCATGTTTTAGCAGGTGAGTTTATATATATCCAAACAGTATGTTTTGTTATTTGTCTGAGGCCGACACAGGAGGTACGTACTGGGAATACTTCTTAATCCTTTCTGAAACAATTTTTTCATTCCTCTGTTTAGTTTCAAGTAGTCCCATAAGTCCTCCTCAACTGACATATGGGCAACTAAAACCTGATGCTATCTGGCACTGGATGGATGTTCCTAGCCCCTTTTCAAATAATGCAGTCATGGTAATATTAGCTTCCTTTATCATTGATTTTTTAGTACTTCTTAATTTATCAATGTTTTTTCATTGTCATGATTATCTTTAGTACCACGGGGAACAAACTTTCTTTATGTAACAGATTAACTCATTGCTATGAATCCTTCAATTTGACATATTGAAGATTCCAATTAAGGAAATTTCAGAAAACCTGACAAAAGGTATTATTCCCAATCAATCAGTCTACAATGTTTTTTAAATTAAATGTCTTGGTAATCAACTGTACTGCATCACTCGTCAATGTAATGAGGACTTTCAGAATGAGACTCTTTATGTTGATTAGATACTTCATGCAAGTAATACAATATGAGCTGAAGCAAATGTAGATTCTAAATATTAATGAACTGACCGGAGTTGTCATACGAATTCATTACATTCTTGTTGACTTTATTTGACACTAGCCAAATAAACTTGTGGGAAGGATGTTGAGATAATTGCAGCTGTGCTACTTGTATACTTACATCTACCAATTAGCAATTAGATTACAGGTGCCAGTAAAGCATTTGAAGCCATATTTGTATCAAACAAAAACAATGGAAAAGATGGAATGTGTGATCCGCTAAATCTTTTGCTTCACGGGGAACCACATTCTGTATCTTTATCAAGCTACTCTAAGTCCTAGGCATTTCTCACGTCATTGGGTTACAGCCTTGCTCATAGTCAACTATAGGTACTTGTAAATTTGTTCTGATATAATTTATTTTTGTTTATTGGTAGTCTGCATCTTCATCTTGGTCTATTTGTATGGATGAGTATTTACTGTATAGAATAAAAAAATATCAAGTACAGTGACTCTTTTTTATCTGGTATACAGAACCATCCTCCCCTCCCCCCCCCCCAAAAAAAAATAATAATAAATAAACTTAATATTGCTACAGGTCATGGAAACTTCTTCAGTTGGGTACTTGAAATCGTTTTCCACTGCTAATACATGTAGGAAGTTATACTAACAATGGTTGTTTAAGAGTATAAAAGCCACAAGATAACTTTATACACATTGTTGTCTTGAACTGTCTTTTTCCTGCTTCTCATCATGTTTGTAAGTTCCTCAATTGCTTATCGCTGTTTTGTAATATTAGAAACATCTACCTTTTAATGTGTAAGTTTAAATGTTTTATGTTTCCTGTATTATTATTTCACACTTGTGTGAACCAATCTAGAGGTTCTTTGGGATTTGGAGAGGAAGCATTGCAATCTCTACCTGGGAAAATTGGTTTTCAGGTGCCAAATTGTTTCATTAAACTTTCTCTATGTTTATGTTGATTACATTTTATTGCATGTTAACATCGCTGCTGATGTTTTTGGAAAGTAACTGTTCGTATATGCCCAGGATGTTGGTGATGTGCTTACTGCACTGGATATTATCATTGAGAAGGGTCTTGCAGACCCATCAAAGGTAGCTGTTCTTGGAGGATCTCATGGTGGTTTTTTGACGACCCACCTTATAGGGCAGGTAAATATCAAATTTGTAAGGGTTAAATAAGTGCCAGTTCTGTATTAAAAAAAATTTTTGTCATTCAAATCCTTCTGACTAGTTCTGTATTTTTTTATCCAGGCTCCAGAAAGATTTGCTGCTGCAGCTGCTAGAAATCCAGTTTGCAACATCAGAATCGTGGTCGGTACTTCAGATATTCCTGATTGGTGCTTTGTTGAAGTGTTTGGAAGTGAAGAAAAGGATTACTTTACAGAAACGCCTTCGTTGGAACATTTATCCAACTTGTATAAAAAATCGTCTATTGCTCACCTTTCAAAGGTATCACTTACCTTACCTTGGATGATGTCTCAGACTATTTATTTGTTGGAATGCCAGTGAGATTCTTAGAATTTATATACTTGACAGATTATCACGTTGCTTTCAGCAGAAAATTTGTTGTTTTGCCCTAGAACCTGAATCCATAAGATAAAATAATATACTTGTTTGTATTTTTCAAATATAATTAACCTTAAATTGTAAAACTAAGTTTAAAGGAAAGGAATGTCTGCAAAAAACTTAGCCGCTTTCCTAGATTCACATGCATGTAGTATTCAACTCTTAATGTTGACTTCGTAGTTCCACTATCTATAATGATATCACAAGTAGACTCCAAAGAGCACCTTGAGAAAAATTCTTCATCAGAGCATAAATAATGTAAATCAGGGCGAAAAGTTGGTGATAAAATTTTAACGTATGTTGTTATGTAATGAAAAGATTAGATGCTAGATGTTAAATTTAAAATGTTGGTTTTACTCTGCCAGAATATAGTTTGATTAAAGCGTTAGCATGTGTCTGAGGTTTGTGGTTATTAATGATAGAGTTCAACAAGTGTCTATTGAAAACAATGATCCCATTCAAAGGGAAACCTGCGTTTCCTGTCGTAGAAGTGGAGGTATACACCTGCAGCTTGCCTTTATTATCCTCCTCCCCAAATGATCTTACAGACATGAAAACTACATTTTTACTGTCATTCTATGCACACAATTAAAATCTTAAATGGTGGGTTGCAGTCATCTTTCTCCTATTTATGTGTGAGTCTTTTTTATTACAATTTTGATGTTTCAGGTGAAGACACCCATTCTTTTCCTCTTGGGCAGTGAGGACCTTCCAATTCCAATCTCTAAAGGCATGCAAGTACCATTGGACTATTTGAATCGGCCCTCTTGAAACTTGAATCTTAGATTACCGTATGGCATGTTGAACCTTTAAATATGGCTTGTTTTATAGCATTATGCTTTCATCACATTATGTTCAAGAATCTCCTTTCCTAACAAAATGGTTTAATCATGTTGTGTTCAAGAATATTCTTCTTTAACAGATGAATGTTAGAAGGTGCAAGCTATTTTCAATGTGTGCCTAATCAATTTTAGATAAATATTGGTCAATATATATATTTTTTAAAGAATATATTAAACATGATTCTATATTGTGAACGATTTCTAGATCTAATTAAATTAACTCAAATTTATGTAAGACTCATTCAAGTTGTTCCTCTCTTTGACTTTAAGTAAGTTGTTTCCCGACTTCCCCTTCTCCACCTCCCTCGCATCCTCATAGTCATCGATGATGCCAGACTCCTCCAACGCCGAAGCCACAATGCATCTAAGAATCGATAGCTCATCGTCTAAAAACTTCACCCCCGAGAAGTTAGAGGTGGCCAAAATTTTTCGCAACCTATGAGCATTAATCACCACCAACCAATGTGTCACCACTCCGATTCCCATTGATTGCACTCTTCTCATTGGCGCTGGTGGAACAATCCCAGGAACATGTTAAATATAGTTTTTTTTCTATAAATTGTAGTAGTTGTTGAAAACATATATTCTTGTAACGTCCCTTTTCTTGTTTTACCATCATCAATTAGTGCGGCTAGGTTGCGTAGAATTTTGGCCACCTTGAGCTTCTTAGGGGTGAAGCTTTCTGGCGATAAGTTGTTGAATCTTGGATTTGTGGCCCGATATTGGAGAAGTTTGACATTATCGATGGCTATGGAAATGCCAAGGAGGTGAAGGGGGGAGTATGGAACACTTGTTTAAAGTGGGAGAAAGGAGGAACATGAATGAGTCTTATATAACTTTCATTTAATTTAACTAGAACTAGAAATCTTTCACAACAAAAATCATGTTTAGTATATTCTTACAAAAATATATATTGATTAATAATTATACTAAAAACTTTAGTAAAATCTTTGAAAACATACATGACCGTAACATATCTTTGCTTGTTTCACTGGCTGATGAGAGGAGTGCAATCAATAGGAATCGTGAGAGGTGGCACCTTGGTCGGAGGCACCTTTAGCTCCTCGGGGCTGAACTTTTCTAGCGATAAGTTGTCAATTCTTGGATGCATTGTGGCCTCAGTGTTGGAGAAGTCCGACATTGTTGATGGCTATGAGGATGCAATGGAGCTGGAGAAGGGGGAAGTTGGGAAAACAACTTGTTTCAAGAGAGAGGAAGAACCCAAATGAGTCTTATATAAATTGAATTTCGGTTAACTTAAACTAGAAATCCTTCACAATACAGAATCAGGTTTAGTATGTTCTTACAAAAATATATATTGTCATGTTATGCTCTTTTTTAACGCTATTTGCAATATTGGGGTTTTTATTCATATCTAGTTGGGATGCTTATTGGAGATTCTTAGGGATGCCTGTTTCTTGTGGAGATTTTATTCTTATGTTTGTTATTGAGTTTTGACTATTTGTTAGAGTATTATTATTTCATATAGTTTGTTACTATCATATTAGAAGTTAGATTTAGATTATTCTGTTTCATTCCTCTTTTTTAATTATTTCGAACACATCTTGTTACTAATTATACCAAGATTGCACTCTTCCAAACGCTGAATTTCTTAATGGTAATCTTATTAATTATATTCTTTACATGGAACATCTGTCTTATCAAGTTGTAGTTTCGTTTTTGCTTTTCTAGTCTATATTGTTCTTCAGAGATGGGAAACTTGTGAAGGAACCTCATGGCTGTCATGGTATTATAAGTTATCGTCTGGTTTATGTCTAACACTTCCCTTGTAGTAAAAGAAAACTTGTTATTATGATTGCTTGTGAGCTTTTGATCAGCATGCATTATTTAACTTGAGAAATTGTGTGATTGGGTGCCTTTGGCTGGCTTCATTTTTTATGCGGTCAGTAACTAGTGCTGACAACTTTTTCTATGCTCCATTGTTTCTAGTATGCAAGGGCTTTGAAGGAGAAAGACTGTGAAGTAAAAGCGATTGTGTTTCCTAAGGATAATCATCCTCTAGACAGGTTTGTGCCAGTTGTTAGTATAAATCTACGAGTACTGTGCTGTTGAAAGTTTCATTATTTTCTGCTGAGAAAGCTAGCTCTATTGATTAATTTCTAGCTAGCCTCATTTTAATTGCTTTTGATTTGATCATTATACAATTGTGAGAAGTGCAAAAAATTGGCTTCCTGTACATTTTTTTATATTTCTATAAAACGACAAATAAATTACCTTTAGCTATCACTAGAAGGCAATTCCTTGGTGTTTTTATTTATTTATTTATTCTGATTTTTTGAATAACCTTGGTCTGATTGATGATTACTTTTTGGCCTTTTGTCTTCTATTAAAAACTCTCACAAGTACCTCCACAAACAATTTATGTATTAGACACAATACAAATCCTGGCTTTAAACATAATCTGAGTTTTAAGCCGTTGAAGACCATTTTGTATCACTTATTTAACATAAAAAGACTTGCACAATCATTTGCAGATACCCTGAGAATTAAAAAATTACTTGGAATACGGGCGATAAATTGGAAGCACTTGAAATGCCGGTCCTTGTGGACAGCTGCCCATATCTCTCTTTTCTTTTACAATCTAGTGCTTATTGTTTCATTATGTGTTGTCTTTTAAAATAGGAGGGTCTAGCCTTTGCTCACATTAGTTTACATGCCTTCACTTCAATTTATTGCAGTTCATGTTCTTTTTCCAATGTACGGTTCCAAGACAAAAAATGTGCTACTTGTCATTGGCAATAGTAGTGGATAGATAATGTTTTTTTTCCCGCTCCGATTTTTCTTGAAAGGCTAGCTGTGTCTTTCAGAAGTTTGGTGAACATTGATTTGGGTGTGAATGTTTGGAAATATATTCGACTTAAGTTAACATCTTATCTCTTTGTGTAGGCCATAAACTGACTATGAAAGCTTCTTGAATATTGGGGTTTGGTTTCTACAAACACTGAAAATAATAAGCTTTCTTGTCTTCTAGACTTGGAATTTCCGTGCTAGTCAAGGGCTTGGAGCTCACAGCTGGAGCCCATCCCAAAGTGATTGTGATTAATTGTGATTTGGATTTCATTGCCCCCAAATCTGCTATTATAGGAGCACACAGTTGAGGTTAGTAATGAAAACATTTTTATTATTTACATGTGCAAAGTTTTGCTTGGAGAATTTCTCGTGTTGTTTGATGAGTTCTTCAGTTGACCGCTGGTATATTCCATAAACTACAGGCGCAGATGTCGATGCACAACCTACGTTAAAGATAGATTTTAATTTTATAAAGAGACTCATTAAATAAATGACATAAGACTATAATGATCTGATTTGCAAGTGTAAGGGTGTTATTAGCGTGAATTTTCTTCACTGCAAATTCCGTGAAGGAAAAATGACGGCAGGTGTGCAGTCGCCTGAACCATTGTCACGATAGAATGTTGAAGTCTTGTTGTAGTTGACTATGCCTTCCAAGTACCTCCCTGGCGGCGCCTCCCCCCTCCTCCACACCTTGCCCTTGTCGACGGCTAGCCAGGCAGGGAGGGGGGTAAGAAATGGCCGCTGGCAGCCGACACTGGCGGTCAGTGGTGCCAACATAATAACCCCAGGATTAGATTTAGGGCATCCTTGTAATCGGATGACCCAAATTAAATTTTAGTTTTTATTTTTAAATTAATAAATTTGGGTTGTCCTTATAATCGGATGGCCAGATGAAAGTTTGGGGCAGGAAAATTTTCCTCACCCTACACACCTAAGCGCCCCTATATATATATATAATAGATGGGAAATCTAAGGTTTTTTCAAGTTTTAAATTTACTTAACACCACAGAGTAGCACAACAAAGAACAATAACTTAAATAAAATAAAGTATATCCCAAATGGGAGTTTATCTGTAAAATATATTCCCTTTGCAAGAGAATCATTCCAACTTTGGGAATTGCAGTAAAATAAAGTATTGAAAATAGGTTTTTCTATTGAAATCCTTTTGATATCAAATGAACATATATATTGAAAACGCGTTTTTTATCAAAACCTTTTATATGTAAATAATATATAGGTTCAGAAGAACCGAGATATGTAAAAGATAAAGATAGAAGTATGTACCAGAAAAGTAACTTTTTATTACTGTTGATAACTTTACAATCTTACTTCACTCTCACTCAATACACTCAGTAAATACACTTAATAACAAATTTTATACCTACAAGTATATATGATACAGGTATATATATATGTACAGACTTATAGTATCTGAACTGTATACAAGCACGTATAAATACAACTCTTAAACAAACAAACTGTTTTTGAATTTTTGATTTTCATAAAGAAAAGTGGAAAATCTTTTTGGATTTTGTTTTCTTGCAAACTGGTAACCAACACACCACAGCTGAAGATAAGAAAATTGAAAAGAGAAAGATAAAGATGAAAGCGACTTTTGTAATAACAAAACGACACAGTTGATAATAGAGAAGAGAAAGATGAAAGAGACTCTTATAAAGGAGATTCCTTAGCTTATAATTTCAAACTATAAGAGTATAGTGAAATCAGAGGCGAGGAAAGAAGTAGAAGAGGACTGAAGACAACATAAACAGAATAAACGTTTATATAACTTATCTGACTTTGCTCAAACCCACGAAGGAAAACTGAAAGATATATTGAAGGAGGAAGGCAACTATTAGAAAGAAAGAGCTTTGAGAATTTCGTGGTTCCACAGAACTGAAGGAGGCATCTTTATTTATAGATGATAAAAGCAAACAGTAACCGAGTACCCAGGTCACCGATCAAAGGTTCCACCTTGGGCCCAGTTAACGTAGTCATGGGGACCATGGTGGGGGACAGACTGAGGGACCCACAGAATGTTTTACCATTTTCCAAGGAGAATTATCTGAATCAAGATAAACTGTTTTGGAAGAAGACTGTTGTGAATCAGTAGCCTTTGATGGACTACACATTGGAGAGGGTGATCTATCACTAGTAGGACACTGGAAAGCACTATGACCAAATTGGCCACAGCATAGACATCTTGGGCCATCATCTAAGGGTGCATCTGTACAAACGACTGAAATATGTCCACTTTGTCCACAGATTCTACAGTGTAAATCTTTTGCACTGAAAGGTGACTGAGCAAATCCTGCATGAACTGGAATTTCCGTAAGCTTTGTTACAATCTGATTGATCTTATCAGAAGACAATGGTTGTGGCTCTAGAATAGGTTGTAGTTTTGGAGAAACCCCATAAGAATTTAGCATAAATGTAAGTCTTATTACTTCATCATGAGGAATATTTGGATTGTCATCTTGTACTTGTAATAACCATGCATAAACATTAGGGGGTAATACTGGTGGGAATACTGGAGTGACCGACCTAAAAAGGGTTAAACTGGCTCAGGAAAAAGTTCTTCTTTTGTAGGGAGATTAAGAGAACGGGTGAACTTATCCCACCATCTAATATAAACTCTATGAGCCAGTGATGATATGAGAATACCTTTATCCTCAATTATGTGAAAACAGAAATTCCAAGACAGTATCTATGAAATTCTATAAAATCGGATGAAATAGAAAAATGAATTCTTGAAATATTTATGAACAAGTTTAGCAAATTGTTCATATTGGGATTTATACTACTTTGGAAGATTCTCAATTTCTGGACCAAAGTTTTCCATCCATTGATGGAACCAAACTGGAATTTGACAAGGTTTAGGTAAATCAATGTGAATGAACCATGAATGTTGACTGACTGAATTTTTATACAAAAGAACCTTATTAAAGGCTTCCACATTATCCCAATAATTATATTCCATAGGAAAAAGACTAGGAGGAGGTTGAACATTTGTAAATTTTCTAATAGCATTAGGGTGACTATATTCTTCCATGGTGACCACCTTTTGAATAATCATCTTATTATAAGGTATTTTAGTTTCATAATTTTCTAGATAAGTCAAAACATTATCAAGACCATTATATTTATGTAATATCTGACAGGATAACATATCTTCTAGTACTAACTCATAGAAATATCTGGGTTTATTAGAAGTAACTAGATAATGAGAGTATAAAGGACAATAATGAAGAGCAATCTTTGAAGGATCAAGGTTCCCCAACTGTTTTGCTGATTGATTAAGATAACAGATATGTAAAGGGACTGATTTTTGGATATATGGGCTTAAATTGGTATATGAGGTTTTTTCAGACTTCTTTGTTTCTGGAAATCATGGATAATTTTTGTAAAAAGGAGGAGGGTGTAGGATAGTTAGGTACTATGGCTTTTCCCTTGCCCCTGTCCATATTCCCCCTGCAAAAATTCACGAGTAAGAAAGTCGGTGTCAAGCTACTAGCTAAACCAGGAATATATTCAATATCAAAATAAAAAATAGTAAGTAAAGCTTGCCATCGTGCAAACACATATTTAGAAGCAAGATTTTGAACATCTTTTTTTAATATAAATTTAGCAGCAATACAATCAATTCGGAGAAGAAATTTAGTATTTAAAAGATCATCCTGAAATTTTAAAATATAATTAACAATACTAAGCATTTCGTTTTTAATAGGACTATACTTAGATTGTGTTTCATTCTATAATCCTGAATGATATCTAATAATAAAAGGTTTATTATTAATAATTTGTTTCAGAATTCTCCCGAATAAAAGATCAGACGCATCCGTTTCAACTATTTTTAAAGTAAAAAAGATGAGGTAGGCTAAGATAAGGTATATATTTAATTTTTTGTTTAATAACTTAGTACAACTTTTGTATGAGCTTCCGTCCAAGGGGGTGGATTCTTTTTCAATCTTTAAAATAATAATTTACAATCTTTTGCTAAATTTTTATAGAATTCTGACATATAATTTAAACAACCTAAAAATCTTTTTAATTGATTTTTATCTAATATTTTATCTGAAAATCTACTAGAAAAGTTAATTACCCTTTAAATTGGTCTGATACTTCCTTTTTCAATATTATGACCTAAAAATCTTATTTGATTATGGACTAAAACTATTTTAGATTTGGATAATACTATTCCTAATTTATTTACTAGAATTAGGAGAATTACTAGGAACTAGGAAAAAGAGAATTAGAAGAATTCTATCAACAGTTTGAAAAAGTTATATCTCCAAATTACCCTAATAATAAGAATAAATTTAATAAAATAAACGTAGTAAATCTTTTATTCCTTATAAAAGAAAGAAAGAACTACTAATTTAGAAAAGAAACCAGTAAAAACTAAAAGAATCAAAAGAAAAATAAACCTTTTACATCTAAACTAATAAAACCTTTAGTTTGTTGGGACTGTGGTCAGACAAGACACACAAGAACCCAATGTAGACTAAAGAAAAGATAAAAGAATTAAACATTCCTAAAGAGGAAAAACAAAGTTTAATTAATCTATTAAATGAATGAGATGATCAGTTATCGAAGTACTTCGAATATGATGCTTCGTAGAACTTAACATAGAAGATAAAGATTCTTTATCATCTAGTGAAAGTAATTGTGATTGTGATGATTATAAAAGAATTATGGATTTAAATAGACCAAGTATAAATGTAATTACATATCAAGAAGAATTACTTTTAAATATGATAGATTCTCTTCAAAGAAAATTAATAGAAAAAATTTTAGAATCTACAAAGGATAAATCTAAATTTAATGAAAAATCTAAATTTAAACCTCAAGTTAAAGCAGCTTTAAAACCAGCTTATACTATGACAGAAGTTTTAAGTAGAATAAAACAAGAAAACCTATAACTACTAATGATTTAATTAAAGAAATAAATGAGCTTAAGAAAGAAGTTTCTAATTTCAAAAG
>JAURVB010011651.1:0-89210 GCA_033002965.1 Piper betle | reverse complement strand
TGTTTAAAGTTCCTTTTGGGGGCCCAAAAGGTCCAACAGTGGTTTTGGAGCTTAAGTGTGGGCCCAAAAAGCCTAACATTGTAGGCTTTTGCTCCGAGGGATCAAAGCAAGGGCTTATTTACGAGTATATGGAAAATGGGTTCTTGGATAAATATATTTTCATTGGCAAGATTCATGAAATTGCTCTAGGAATAGCCTAAGAAGTTGTATATTTGCATAGAGGTTGCTATGTCCGGATTCTTCACTTTGATATTAAGCCTCACAACATTCTTCTAGACAAGAACTTCGTTCCCAAGATCTCTGACTCTGGGCTGGCCAAATTTTATCAAATTGAAGAATCAATCGTATCAGTCACTGCAGCAAGAGGCACTCTCGGCTGCATGGCTCCTAAGTTTTTCCGCAAGAACATTGAAGGGGTTTCGTATAAATCTGACGTCTACGGCTTTGGAATGCTGCTGATGGAGATACCTGGTAGAAGGAAGTGTTAAAAATAAAACAAAATTGAAACTGTAAACAAATTATGCTGATGATAAAACCATCTTTTATAAAAACTTATCTTCTTCATATTAAATCATCAAGAAAATAAAATATGATAGCGGAAGCGTAACTGAATCTATAAAAGCAAAAATGATTCTTTACTTCTTTCGGATTTTGATCTTTCAAATTCAGTAATAGTTCTTCAAGACTAAAGTTTCTACACGATGGGATGTTTGAATGAAAAACTGCTTATGAATTCGGGCACCATAACTCCCTATTTATATCCTTATTTTTCATAATTTTAATTCAACTCATCATAAAAGAAAAATTACAAAAATAGTATCTAACCCGTAAACTGGCCCGAAAATGTCACTGGCGACTGAATCGTTCACTAATCTACTAGATTTGGTTAAGCCAACCCAAATCTGCCCTCAGCGTCTTAAGATGGAGATGTGACATGCAAAACATAGATGGAATAATTAGGTTCTAACGCAATCCTACATGCATGCCATGACGTGCAAGCAAAAATAGAACAAAAACAATAAATAAGAAATCCAAAGGAAAATATCTATTTTTATAAAAAAACGAACAGAATTTTCCCTAAAAATGCAATAAGGGCCAACCTATCCATAGCAGGGATATATAAATATTCTATCAAAATAAAATAAAATATGACAATCTATCATGACATTCAGTCATTATCACTTTCGTTTTCACCTGAGCCGAGTCTAAGCTCCAAGGCTCCCTGTTCCTTCACATTTATCTATTTGTTTCATATGTAGTTTGTCAAGGCATAACACAACATGATTATCATTCACACACCATCATTATACATTACACACGGTAGGTACATGTGTGCGCGATTACATGCTACTCGTTTGCAGTCCTGACAGCTTTCATTCATCACAATTCATCACCTACATAAATATACAAAACCATCAATAATGAGTGCTATCAGTCCAGAAAATAACTAATATCAATTTGACATAGGAGAGCTAACCCTCCTGTTGAATTAAAATCTCATATACTTCCTCAAGAACTCTCATAAAGGAAGTAATGTGAGCCGTCGCCCTCAGGCAGTAGCGCCCCCTTTCCATATCTTTCTTTTTCCATAACATTCTCTTTCCTTGGCCATTTAAACTATCCTTTTATGCGAGAAAATCAATCTCATTCATCTCAGCCCTCTACGTCCTCTGTATTACTCTTGGCCCTGAGTACAGGGGCCGAGTACTCTTAGATATGCGCCTTCAGTACCCTTTTACACTACAAGTCTAGATATGCGCTGCACAGCAGTACCCGTAAACCTCCACACTTCTCCGGGTTTGAGGAACTCAAAGGTGGAGTGGTCATGATCCCACAGGAATGGAGTGGACGCTCACCAGTTCCAAACCCGCTATCGACTAGCACGTGCCTGCTTGCGTAGCACGGTTGTCGAATTTCGCTCATTCCATCTTTCACAGAAAACATGAAAACTCATGTATATAGGACTGGGTAGGGATTTATATAATAGGCCCAAAGGCATCATGAGCTAGATCTGAGTTTCGAAAAAAAACTCAAGGGATCTCATCCTCGATGGTTATTAATCAAAAAATAATGTGCGACCAAATGGCCCAGGTGGAGTGGGATACAATAAATCCACCCCTCAACACGTCCTCCTACCTGTAAAAATAAAACACAATGGAGTATAGAGATAAAACTAGAAGCGACTCCTAACGGACATGGCAGAAGTTCCGAGCGTGTCCTTGTGCCTAGGCGGCGAGCTCCTGCTTCGTTAGTACACATCAAATCTAAAAGCCAACTAACTGAATGATGCATCAAACTCATCATGATCAACACACTCACAATACAAACAACATCCGTCAACAATCAAACAATTATAAGTGTAGAAATAACTCTTACTCATCTTATTCATACCAATTTTATTATATTTTTATAAGTTACGTTATAGTCAATTGTCATGCTTAGATTTACTTTACTTAATTAGATCACTAATAGTCATTCATTATCAATCAAATCATGCAAATCATCACTTCAACTATAATCAGGCATTCATCATCACAATTAATGAATCCTAGCATGTTGTACTAATAAATATCAATTTTAAATAATTAAATCGGAGGTAATTATACCTCGCGTCGTCGACAATCGGCGACGGCTAGGGTTTTGTCGCACGTCTCAGAGCTCGAATTCGACGTTCAGCGACGTCCAAAGTTCGATCAGGTTCGACTAGATGAACTCGGCGGAAGATCCAACGAATTCCAACAAATCTGGTTTTTTGGCAGTTTCCGACAGTTTTACGGCGGCTTCTGCCAGTTTTCCGGTGACCAATGGGATGGTAGTGGTATAGGGTACCGTTAGCACTAACTCAACGAGCTCGACCCAACAGTGGTGATGGTGAGGATGGTAGCAGCGGCGATGATCACCGGCGGTGGTGACGAGTTCGACCGAAGTGGTCAGTTGCTCCAATCGGACCCACTGCCGGCATCGACAGTGGCGCTAGGGAGGGGGAAATGTCGGGGAGGTCAAGGGAGTGGTTGTCGGCATCACGGCGGTGGCGACGCGGCCCAGACGACGGCGAATTGATTGGGGGAATATCTCATGTTCGTGGGGCGATTCTGGTGTCGTGGCAACCAGATGGTGGCTGGGGTTGGTTGGGTCGGGGTGGCACGGCGATGGCAAGGCGGGGCTTGGTAGCATCAATCTGCAGTAGGGTGGCATTGGCGATAGCGGCAGCGACAAACACAGGGGCGGTAGCGATGGGGTTTTGGGTGAGGAAGTGTCGGGAGGGAGAAGAAATACTTCAGTGGCAAACTCATAAATAAGTATTGACTCGATTCCTTTTAGAATCAAAATAATAACTAGTTCGTAATAAATCTAAAAAAATCTAGACAAATATGAAAAAACCCATAAAATATAGTACACACCATGAAACACAATGACATGTTCTATAACTAATAACCCACCCAAACTACCCTATAACGCATCCTAATGTGTTATTCGGCCTCAAACTATTTCTACTATCAAATACATAAAAGAAAAATACTGCATACTTTCATATATTTTGATAACTCATTTCTCACCATCTTTTCGACGTTATCATCATATATTCAGGTACACTTGACCCTCATCGCTCATAACTCACGGCTGACATCGGCTCAGCACGCGGTTCATGAAATTGACTCGACTCAAACCGACTAGTTCATTGTAGTAAAATTCTGACTCGAGTCACGGGTTTTACACTACACATATAAATCCATACCTATATTAATGACCCATTAAACTTAACTTTAATATATCAATTGAATTTAGACCAACTTTAAATAACAGCATATGATACAATTATAGATTCATGTATATATTTATGTCTAAAATAACATATACTATTATTCCAAAATAACAATCTCATCCATTAATTAATGTTAATATAGGATCAAAGCAATTATTGTTACATTTATTGTAACTAAACTCATCCATGGTCACATATATTAACATAATTAAATGACATAAATCAAGTATGAACGTGTAACATAAAAATTACATGTAATTTGATATATATATATATATATATATATATTCAACTAGTCCAACTTTATCAGATCACCAAAATAGAGTGAAACATAAATCAAATACTACAAGAAAATAAACTCCCAGTAAAGTAGCACATCATCAAATGATACAACACCCAGATGAGCAACATGCTCATAAAAGACCTTGGGCAGTAAACTTTTAGTAAACGGATATGCAACCATGGAGTTTGTCCCAATATGCTCTATAAAGACTTGACCACTAAACTCTTTCTTTCACAATAAGAAATCTGATCTCTATATGCTTTGATTTAGATGAGCTCATGTTGTTATTTAAATATAATACTGCAGATTGATTGTTACAAAATAACTTAAATGGTCTTTCAATATTATTAATAATGCCTAACCCTTTGACAAAATTCCTCAACCATATTTAATGATTGGATGCCTCATAACAAGTTATGAATTCATCTGTCATGGTGGAAGAAGCTATGAGTGTTTGCTTAGCACTTTTCCAAGAAATAGCTTCTCCATTAAGCAGATAGACATAGTTAAAAGTGAATCAACAACTATCTTGACATCCAGCAAAATCAAAATCAGAATACCCAATGATCTCAAGTTGATCTAACTTTCAATATTTAAGCATGTAATGTTTTATTCTCTGAAGATACCACATGACCTTTTTAGCTGCTTTCCAATGATCCAATCCCGGATTACTTAAATATTTGCCCAACATTACAACAATATACACAATATCTCGACGCGTACATACTTGAGCATACATAAGACTTCCCGTTGCTGAAACATAAGGAATCTTTTGTATTTCCTTTAAACTTCATTGAAATCAAGTTTGACAAAAGCATACTTGTTTTAGCCTTATCGTTTTTTACAAAACGTTTTTCAATTTCTTTAAGAAACTCAGTGGGTATAGTAACCTTTTCAGACACATCGCCCTGAAGGTCTCTGGAATCCCACGCTTCATGATCATAAAATTCATGTGATTTGAACGTTCTCACTTCTAAATGTCCCATTTTTCCTCAATGAAACTTTTGTCTGTAAGAGAAGCAGGTTTTTCAGTCCTTAACGCAAAGTCAAGATCCAAGTAGCCAAGAACAATCATCACACTCTCTTCCCAATCCTTAAAATTATCTTTAAGCATTAGAACTGAATTGATGTTGGTAGAAATTATAGAAGTAGATTGATTAACTGAATCTATAGAATAAAATAACATGCACATAATAAGATTAATAATTCAAATAATTGTTAATCTCATCGACAGATACTTACCACAACATTAATATTTAGTCTTTGAATAGAAATATTAATCTTTAAGTGGTACTCTTCGTACAGTAATCAAATATGGATAATAAATCCTGTCAAATAATAAACCTTCATTTGAGCCGATTTATTATTCACATCAAATCTTAATAATTATCTCATATTTATTACTACAAATGAATATATAATTCTATTAAATATTAACCTTCCTTTGGGTCGATTGATATTCACGTGAATTAAATACCCACAACCATCTTAATATTAAAAAAATAAATTAATTTTCACAAAAGATACTATTTTGGTAGTATATTGTAATCCTTAATAAATTCTAAAATATTAATCATAACTATACCATAATTTGAATTTAATAATCTCAAATATAAATAACATAAAATTGAAAAGGTTATAAAAGTATATTTATTTAAAATTTTTGGAAATTATAACTTTTTGTAACTTTATTTTTCTCACTTGATATTTTACCAAAAAGGACTTTAATTTGAGAATAAATATCACAAAGACAATAACTAGTACTGAATTTTAGGGAACTCCCAATGAGTTTAAGACCTTATCAATTTAATCCCTCTTACAACTAAATCCATAATTAAATACAAATCAAAGTAATCCTAAATAATCTAATATGAAGTTGTTCGGATACCGCTTGTTAAAAATAAAACAAACCAAATTATATAGATGATAAAACAATCATCCATAAAACCTTATCTTCTTCATATTAAATAATCTAAGTAAATAAAATATGATATAAAGCATACTTGAATCCATAAAAGTAAAAATGATTCTTTACTTTTTTGTATTTTGATCTTCCAAATTCAGTATTAGCTCTCTAAGACTAAAGTTTTTGGACGATAAAATACCAGGACGAAAAATTGCTTCTGAATTCGGGGATCATAACCCTTTAATATAGCCTTATTTTTTATAATTTTAACTCAACCTATCATAAAAGAGAAATTATAAAAATGATATTTACACATTTAAAATCTAAACTTATATTAATGACCCATTAAATTTTATTTTAATAGATCAATTAAATTTAGGTTAACTTTAAATATCAATATATGATACAATTATATATTTATGTTTAAAATCCAACAGAGATAACTTCAATGATCAAGCAATCTTGGAACGAAATTTTCTTTCCGGTTTGGGTATACGGTCAGATGGATCAAGGAGGTGTATAGGATTGCCAGAAGCTTCTGACAGCGAGAAGGAAATAGTGAAATTAATCAAAGTTGCATTATATTGCATCCAGATGAAGCCTAGTTGCCGCCCTTCCATGAACAAAGTTGTGCAGATGGTACAAGGGAAATGTGAAGCATTGCCCACGCCAGAGAAACCTTTCCTATCCTCTTTGCAAGATATATGTGATACAAACAGTCTTGGTTCGACTTCATCCAACCTCGGCGAATCGTCATCAGCCACAAGTGGGAGTGGGAGTGTCTATGCAAAGACATACACGCAGATTAAAGTTGAAAGCGCATAGCTGTTCTTCATGGCAATACCCAACTACCCATGAACTCAACATATCTGCCATATGTTATAAATTAAAGCTCGTGATCATGACAACTTCCAAGGCATAATTCGTTGTGCTCCATAATTATCTGCATTCTTATCATCTTATTTTCATCCGTTGAGCACCCAGCCTTCGTTCCACCCATCTAAGACCCAGATCCGATTTGAATGTCTCGTTCTGGAGCAAAAAAATATTGACAGTGCTTGAAAAAAATATTGACATTGATCATGATAACACCTTTCACAATAAGCTCACCATTCTTTAATTCCATCATTTAATATTCCACAAGGTCGTTTTCCGAGTTGACCCAGCACTAGGACTAGGCTCCAAGTCCAAGAGGGTAACGACCGAGAACTTTCAGAGAGCAAGTCGGGCTATTCACAAGAACCACATTAGATACACGATCAATTAGCTGCACTAAGAGGACATCTTCACCAAGGAGGAAAGCAAACCAGTAGAGCATCATTTTAAGGAATCCAATCAACTACTCGTTCCCGACGGCCAACCAGCTTGGCATGGTTGTCCTCTTATTAGTGATCTTGCTATGTGCATTGCTCATAGCATAATAAAATATATATTTACAAATTTCATTTTTAAAAATGGCATGCCACGTCCAGAAATTAAAATGAACATGGCCTAATTAAGTATTCTTCGGCCACTCGTTTTGCTTCTTCTTCCCTGTTTGTTATCTGCATATTGAGCACTCCTTTCAGCTCAATTTTCTTTCTACGCGACATTCTTCCTTCCACGAAATGCGACTACTAAACAGTCCAACAATTGTTTTCCACACTGAGCCCTCTGATATTAAGGCTGGCCCTCTGCAAAATATAAATTGACGGAACAGCAACGTCGAGAAATTAAAATGAACATGATCTAATTAAGTATTCTTCGAGCCACTCGTCTTGTTTCTTCTTCCCGTTCGTTATCTACATATTGAGCACTCCTTTCAGCTCAGTTTTCTTTCTACACGGCATTCTTCCTTCCACGAAAGGCAACTACTGAATCAGTCCAACGATTATTTTCCACAGTGAGCCCTCTGATATTAAGGCTGGGGCCTCTGCAAAACATAAAATGACGGGTGACCATTGAGCCACTGTCAACAACAAGCTCACAAGTCACGCCTCTTTAATTTGATCATCAGAGTATTCCACAAAGTCATTTTCTTAGCTGACCCAACAGGTTAACCTCTCAGAATTTTCAAAGAGCAAGCCGGTCTAGTGACAAGACATAACTACTTTATTTTTAATTTTTAATTTTTTAATTTTTTAAGCACTACACAAATCAATAGATCTATAAAAATATGTACAGAACTTTCTCCCGGAATAAAAACAACAAAGAAAGTAGCATATATCATTTTGAGGAATGCAATTAGCTCCTTGAGTTGCGCCTAATGGCTGCTCGAAGCTAGTTACGATATAGGTTTTTGAGTTCGAGCTCACCGTAGATGTGTTGTCACGTTTACAACTTGGACATCGGGTCTGTTAAGACTCTTCTCAGCTTTATTGTTCTACTAAATTGTGAATTTTATTTCCAGATTTTACGGTGTGTTAAGTGATATTTTATTAGATCGCATTTAACACAGGCCATCTACACGTATTTTATTTTTGTGATTAATAAGTATCGAGGATAATATCTCTTTTGTTATTTTTGAACTTATCTATACCTCACGTTTATTTCGTGCCTAATTATATTGTAAAACCTATGACTCGAGTTAAAGTTTTACATTAGTAAACCAATTGGTTCAACTGTCAATTTGAGTTGAGTCGATTTCATGACAAGTATGCTAAGTCGAGGCCGACCATGTATTATGAACGATAAAGGTCAAATATATTCGAGTATATGATGATAACGTCAGAAAAGTGATAAACAATGAGTTATCATAGTATATGACATTATATCAGTTATTTTTCTTCTATTTGATCGTAAAACTATTTTTAGGCCAAATAACGCATTAGGAGGCATTATATAGCAGTTTGAGTCGGTTATTAGTTATAAAACATGTCATTTTGATATTATTGAGTATATTATATTTTATGGTAGTTTTTCATTTTTTTGAATTTTTTAAAGAATTTATTAGGAGTTAGTTATTATTTTTTACTCGAGTCACAGTCGGAGTCAAGTCAACTTTTATTTACAGCATTGCCACCCGAAACCCCCCTCTCTCCCTGATCACCGCCCAAACACCACCACTGATGTCGTTGAGCTCTGCTGGAGTGTCATCATGCTGTCCCCCACTATCTCGACTGCCGCTCGGCCTCCACAGTACGATCAAGCCGCCGGAATGCTCCGTGCTCCCGACGCCGATTTTGTTGCCGGTCATGTCGGTCCACCTTCGTGGTGCCATAGTAGCCGCCCCTTTGACCTAGGCAACCTTCCCTCCAACCATGCGTCGACGTCGAGACCGGCACAAGGTTGATCAGACAAGCCGAGCGACCACAGTCGACCCACGGCTATCGCTGACAACTATTGCGGCCACCTTGGTCGTGTAGAGCTCGCCGAGCAGATGCCAACCCACAGTCCCGACCACATCACCTAAAAGTTGCCAAAAAAATCGTTGCAAAATTGCCAAAAACCACCGAAAAATCATTGAAAAACCGTTGGAAAACTAGATTTGCTTAAACTAGCTAGAAATGGCCGAATTTTCGCCGAATTCATCCTGCCGAACTCGATCGAACTTTGGATGCCACTGGGTGCCAAATTCAATTCCCAAAACGGGTGACCAAACGCTAATTGTCACCGATCGCTGACGACACGAGGTATAATTAACTCTGACTTAACGATTTAAAATTGGTAATCATTAAGTATAGCATGTTAGGATTTGATTGATTGACGTGATAAAATATTTTGATTATAAATAAAATAAATTTGTATGATTTGAATGATATGAAATAAATGTTAATGAACTAATTAAGTAAATTAAGAATGAGTTTCTAATTAACTACACTATAATTTAGATAATCATGATGTGACTTGATATGAATAGGCTACTGAGTGTGTTGTTTAGGATGTGTGGATGCATCATTCAGATAATGAGCGTTAGTTTTTAGATTTGATGTGTGGGTATGGAGTATGAGTTTGCCGCTTAGGCGCGTGGACACGATTGAAGCAAAGTTCATTTAGGAGTCGCTTCTAGTTTGATCTCTCATTCTATTGTGATTTGATTTAATAGGTAAGCGGACATGTAGAGTGGTGGATTTATCGTATCCAACTCCACACAGGTCATTTAGTCATACGAATTTATAGATAATAAACCTCGAGGATGAGTTCCCTCGAGTTTATTTTAGAAAACTCAGATCCAGATCATGATGCCTTCGGACCTACTATATTATAATTCCTACGTATAAATCGTTTTCTCAATTTTCCAATGAGATGTGAGACAAATGGAAAGTCGACTCGCATGTACCGTGAGCGATGCACGTGCCTGTCAAAGTGAGCTTTGGATTAGTGAGGGGGTCGTTCCATTCCCGAGGGATTTTAACAACTCCACATTTTGAGTTCCTCAAACCTAGAGAAGTGTGGAGTATTACTAGGTACTGCAATGCAGCGCATGTTTAGACTTGTAGATTAAAAGCATACTAAAGGTGCTTGCTTGAGAGTACTCGGCGTATGTGCTCAGGGTTAGGAATTATATGAAGAATGTAGAGAACTTTAGGATAATTAATTTTCCTGAGCGTGGGATAATTTAAAAATGACGAGGCATCTAACGAGTCAGAATGGAACGTTGTTCAAGCTGAGGCTTGCTGTAAAACCCACTATTCGAGTTAGGGTTTTATATTCAGAACCGGTCGGGTCGACCGTTATTTTTTCGAGTTGAGTCAGTTTTAGGACACGTGTACCGAGCCGACGCCGGTCGCGTGTATGAGCTATGAGGGTCATGCGTACCCAAGTATATGATGATAACGTCATGAACACAGCAGAACAGAATGAGTTATCAGAATATATGAGAGTATGCCAGTGATTTTTTTATTTTTATATATAGTGGATCGTGGAATTAGTTTTAGGTCGTTTATCGCGTTAGGACGCGTTACGGGCATTTTGGGTGGGTTGATAGTTTTAGAGCATATCATTATGATGTTTTGGTGTTATTTGATTTTACAAGATTTTTCCCGATTTTTATGGATTTTTTTTAGGATTTAATACGACTTAGTTATTATACTTGACTCGAGCCGGAGACGAGTCAAGTCTTATTTACGAAATTGCCACCCAACCCTTTCTTCTCCACCCCCGACCTTTTCTCCCCCACGCCCAAACCCTAACCATCGCGCCGCCCCTGTTCGCACGCCACCGCCGCCACCGCCGATGCCGCCTGGCCGCCGTTCGACGCCGGAAAACCGCCAGCAGCTGCCGGAAAACCGCCGGAAAATCGGAATTTGGCTCGGAATTCACCGGATCTTCCGCGGGGCTCACCCGGTGGAGCCCGATCGAGCTTCGGACGCCGATGAGCGCCGAATTTGAGCTCCGAGACGCGCGACGGAACCCTAGCCGTCGCCGATTGTCGACGACGAGAGGCATAATTACCTCCAATTTGATTATTTAAATTGATGATTATTAGCATAGCATGGTAGCATGGACCGATTATTTATCATGATAGTGCCTAATTTCTGATGAAGTAATGATTGTATGATTTGAGGAATTGTAATTGAATAGTAAGTGAGCTAATGAGATAAAATGAGTTGGAGCATGATAAGTGATCATGATGTAATTTAGAAAAACAGAATAAAATATAGTATGAATAGTTTGAGTTATGATTATTCTCTTTCATGATTATTTGACTATGATGGATGATTATTATGTCGTGTGTGGTATTCATTGATTTTGATGCATCATGTAGTTAGAGGGCGTTAGTATTTAGTTTTGATGTGTAGGTACGGAGTAGGAGCTCGCCGCCTAGGCGCGATGACCCGCTTGGAGCTTCTACCAGGTCCGTTTAGGACTCGTCTTTGTTTTATGCTTTTCTATTGTATGTTTATGTTATTATTTGCAGGACGGGTTAAGTGGTGTTTTATTGGATCCCACTTAACTCGGGTCATTTAACCGAATATTTTCCGGATTAATAACCCCTCGAGGATGAGATCCCTCGAGGATGATTTCGAAAACAAGATCCACCACAAGTTGCCTTCGGGCCTATTATATGAATCCCTTCCCAGGCCTATATATATAGTTTTATCGAGTTTTCAGTGAGACGAGAGATGGAGAAATCGACTGCACGTACCATGCAGAGGATGCCGTGACAGTCAAAGCGGGCTCTGGATTAGTGCCAGCGGACTGTTCCATTCCCGAGGGATCCTGACAACTCCGCGTTTGAGTTCCTCACACCCGGAGAACGTGGAGGTTTACGGGTACTGTTTAGTACAGCGCATGTCCGGACTTGTGGTTCAAAGGGTACTAAAGGCGACTGCCTGAGAGTACTCGGCCTTCGTGCTCAAGGCCAGGAGAAATATGGAGGTAAGGAGAGGGCTTAGGATAAAGTTTCACGAGAAGTACTGAAAAAGAAGTGCTGAGAGTAGCACAGTACCAGCAGCAGATCAGTAAGTTCGGGATGCTACCGGGTCTGCAGCCCAGTGGCTCCTCAGTAGTGCCCTTCAGAGTGTTCACGTGGAGTATATGTTGTTTGCTTTCATATGAGAGTTTGCTCTCATAGCCAGTTTGTTATAGTTATTTTATTTTCCGGACCAGTAACGCTTGTTACTGACGTGTTTTTATACTATATGTAGGTAATAATCACGAGTTGGAGGAGCCGGCTTGGACAGAGGAGCATTGTTGTCGCTTGCACACATGTCAGTCGATTGAGTGTTTATATTTTTGTTTATGATGCTATTACATTGTGAATGAAGTGGAATGCTAAGACATAGTATGATATGATTTAATGTTATGAGATGATGATAAGATATGATGACGTGACATGATCGAATGCTAAGAAACGATGACAGAATGTGAGATATGAACAGATTGTGTGAATGAAGTGGCGTGATATATAGATACATGTTTATATATATGTTTATATATAATATTTTGACAGGGTGGACCCTAATTGCACTTTTAGGGGAGATTCTGTCAGTTTTACTTCAGAATTTTCATCGATTTTGCTCGTAATTGTGATGGTGTGAAATTTAATTTGCATGTCATTCATGTAGTACCATGTTAGGATTTTGCGCATTTATTCATTCATGATGGATCGTATCTTCATCTTAAGACGCCGAGATTGGATCCGCATGAGTTAGGTTCGGGTTAGCCGACCTAACCGGGGCCTGTAACATGCCGGTTCGGTTCACGAGCGTGAACCAGATTTGGGGTGTTACACTTGCGACTCCTAATTAGTGCCCTATGAGTGATTCTATTGAAGAAGTATATGATTGATGTTAATTTGACTGTGTAGTTATTTTTAGTCCAGTAATAGTCATTATTGGCTTTTTTGTATTATATATGTAGGTGAGAACCTGAATGACTGAGCGTTGTCGGGATTGCGGAAGGAGTAGCAATGCAACTTGTACACATGTACCTGCTGAGATGGAATAAAAAAGTGGTGTGATAAAATTTTTTAATGGTTATGGATATATATGCTGGAATATTTTATTGTAAGAATGTCGTGAGAAAATCATAAAATGTTTCGCGTGTGATTATTTTTGCAAATAGAACTGAATATATGGAGCAATGGAATCCAGACCTGACTCAAAAGAATAAAAATGATTACGATATGAATGTGGTGTGGAAAATACTGTGTTTTAGAAATGTTTTATGTTGTATCCGTTTTATATATATATATATATATATATATATATATATATATATATATATTGTTTGATGTTGGCAAGGTGGTCCCTATTACACTTTTAGGGGAGACTCTGTCTGTTTTGCTTTAAAAATCTTGTTTTTCAAACTTTTAAATAGTTTGCTGGTTGTTGAACATGGATGACATATCATAACATTCATCTAGAAAAACGTTAAAGCCTAAACATCTCATTTATGCATTGAATGTTTGTATCTCCATCTTGAGAACCTAAAGGTAAATCCGGGTTGGCTTAACCAAATTAAGTAGATTAGAGAACAGTTCGGTCGCCGGTAACATTTTCGGTTTGGTTCACGGGTGAGCCGAATTGGGGTGTTACATATATGATCTCCTTTATGACTGTATATATAGTTTTTATCGAGTTTTTAGTGAGCCGAGAGTTGGAAGACTTGATCTTACACATACAATGAGCAGGCGCATATGCGGGTCGCAACAGACTTTAGATTACTTAGAGAGTTGTATCATTCTTGACGAATTCTGAGATCTTTACGTCTTGAACTTCCACACACCACTGTTGTACGAATCGGCAGCATGCCGATCCGATTTTGGGGCCGAATCGGCACCCAACTCGGCTGATTTACCCTGATTCCGGTCGAGTTAACTCCGATTCGGAATCGGGGTAAATCAGGAGGAATCGGTTTTTCAGTAAATTATTAAAATACCCTTGGTGTGATTTTTATTAAATTATTTAAGCATGGGTAAAATTAGAATTTTGATTTTAAAAACCTAACCTTAATCCACTCCGCCGTCATGCGTCTGCCTTTCGCCGCCGCGTTTCCGCCCTCCGTCGTGCTTCCCCAACTCCGGCCTCGCCTCCGACCGGGCTGTTGACCTCGCCTCCGCCTTCGTAACGTCGTTGCCGACGTGTGGCCGGTCGGAATCGGTCCTATGAACGCGAGAGCGCCGCCGTCCGTTCCTCCGACCGGGCTTGTGGCCGGCCGACAGAGTAGTTGCCACGAGACTCGCCGCCGATCGGGCTGCCGACCGATTCGTGTAAAGTTGGATTTTTTATAAAAAAATTAAATCTGCAAATTATTGGCTATGCTTCACAAATTTTTTTCTTTGCTAATTTGTGAATCATGATCAAATTTATACGTCAAAATTGTGTATGTGCTCTGCAAAATCGTAGGTCAAATTTTTTATTATTTATGTTATGAGTTGTCAAATTTTTGTATATGACCAATTTGGACCGATTCAATTGAACTGATTCATGGCCGATTTAGACCGATTCCGATTCTGATTCCGACTCACTCGAAAACCGATTCCGGTTCCGATTTCGATTCATGCAACCATGCCACACACTCGGACAAGCGTGGAGTAGACATGTTGTATTATATACAACGCATGTCTAATCTTATGGTATCTGAGAGTACTGAATGAGACTGCTTAATAGTACTCAGCCTTTGTGCTATGAACCAGGAGTTATATGGAGGTTTAGAGAGGGCTTATGATATATATATATATATATTTCCCAAGAGTGGCACTAGTTATTGACGAGAGAGACATTTGTTGAGAGTGACACAGTACTAGTTCAGTTCGGGATGACATCTAGTTTGCATCTTAATGGCTCCTCAATAGATATTTTTTGAGGGTTCCCATAGAGTTATATATTAATTTTACTTTCTCGTGGAAGTCAGTTTCCAATTGTCAGCTTATAATAGCTATTTTTTTAGTCATTTACACTCGGTGCTGACGATTTTCCTATTATATATATAGGTTTTGTTATGTATGTTGGGTTGGCCTTGCTAGAAGAATTGATAGTTGTTATACACTTCTGTTTAGCTCACCATTGTTTTCTTTCGTATTTTTTACTGTGTTCGATACATGTCTTTTATGTATTACTTGATGTATTGTGATGTATGCTATAACCAACGTATGTATCAATAGATCAAATATGGTATTAGGTCTCTTGATAAGATATTCAGACTTCAATTCAAGAAGTTATTTTGATGTATTTATTTATGTACATTATCTATTTATATATTTTGGTTCTGACTGCGTGTTAAGTGTTCACATATCATGTCATTACACGTAGGTTCTTATTAGGTTGTTACACGTATCCTTTTATCTTTTTCAATTGAATGTTGGTTGGGAATTTAGTGGTGTTTTCTTTTTTTGAGACGACAACAGGGTTACTTTGGTTTATTTCTCATTTGAGTCTTTTATATTAATCGATTAAGATGTGATTCGACTCAATTTAAGAGTTCTGATTTGATTATGATATTCGAGGTGTTAACAAAAATGAAATTAAACTAAGAGCTGGAAAAATAAATATTAGTTGGATCCAACTTTCATTCCATTTTGTTTGGCTCCACTTGAATCAAGCAAAATGCATGCATAATTTTATTTGGTTTTATTTGACTTAAAACTAAATATTTTATATCGAATATAATATTTTATATGTTTTTTATATAGTCATTTTCTTTAAATAAAAAAAATTGTAATGATAATTTGACAAGATAATATAATAATGTATAATAACTTGAAGATCAATCAATCAAGTTTAAACATATTTAAACTTGACTCAACTCGCTCCTTTGTACTCCTATTATAAATATAGATAAATTTGTATTTTCCTGACATGAATGCCAACCACCCAATAAAACCAAACTGTTTAAATCCTATTTAACTTTTCTCCCTTTTTTTCAAGCCCATTCAATTTTCTTTGTATCTCTTGCATTGCCCATATCAAGGTGAGATAATTAACAAAGACTGCCGCCCGATCCATCAAGTGAACTTTACGAAGGTAGGGCTGTAATTTCTAAATCAATGCAACTGAGTGTAGTTTAAATGTTTAAGGGGATAAAATAATCTAACAACTTTTCTTTTACTATTTACTATCTCCTCAATAATAAATGTGCATATAGGGTTATTAGTCACATGCCCGACCTGTACATCAGTTAAGTATTTCTTTTGGTCAATACGGACTAGTGTGTCACCAGCATGTTATGTTACATATGTCAAGTGGGAGGGGAGCGAAGAACACAGCCTTTGGCTCATTAAAAAGGATAGCAAAATCAGGCGTTCTACATAATAAGTTGCTCTTTTTGTTGGAATTTGTCTTAGCTAGCCCAGTAAGCAATGTACCAATACAAATTTGCTTTTGAAAATATATATATATATATATATATAGAAATTTCATTTTTTAAAAAGTCGATAAATTAAAATGAAAATGAGCTAATTAAGTATTCTTCCAGCCACTCGTTTTGCTTCTTCTTCCCTGTTCGTTATCTACATATTGAACACTCCCTCTTTCAGCTCAGTTTTCTTTCCACCCGGCATTCTTCTTTCCAAGAAATGTGACTACTTTAATAGTGCAACAATTGTTTTCTTCAGTGAGCCCTGTGATATTAAGGTTGAGCCTTGTGCAAAACATAAATTGACGATGACCATTAAACCACTTTCAACAACAAGCTCACAAGTCACGCCTCTTTAATGTGGATCTTCAAAGTATTCCACGTGGTCGTTTTCTTAGTTGACCCGAGAGGTTAACTTCTAAGAATTTTCAAAGAGCAAGCTTGTGTAGTGACAAGACGTAACTACTTTATTTTTAATTTTTTAAGCATTACGCAAATCAATATATCTATAAAAATATGTACAGAACTTTCTCCTAGAATTTTTTAAAAAAACAAAGAAAGCAGTATATATCATTTTGAGGAATGCAATCAGCTCCTTGAGTTGCGCCTAATGACCAACCAGCTCGGTATGTTTGCCATCATGGTGATCTTGCTATGTGCAAGCCTCCCAGTGTCGGCCACCGACCAGAATTACCTTTGCCCCACCACCAGTTGCCACAACACCACCACCGGGATACAGATCAGGTTCCCCTTCCGGCTCAACACACAGCCTTCATACTGTGGCCTCCCCGGCCCCTGGTTTGAGTTCTCCTGCAGGGATAACATGACTTTGCTTCACGTTCAACCATCCCCACTAGAGGTTTACGTTGTTAGTATAGACTATAAGGGTCTCGTACTGAAGGTGAATGATACCAAAGGCTGTTCGGCAGGCCTACTCTACAACCTCAATCTGTCCACTTCTCCTTTTAAGTTCTATGGTCGCTTCCCATATTTTTATGACGTCAATTTCACCTTCTTAGATTGCTCCCAACAAAATGAAGATTATGATATAGGTCCACATCCTGCTCGCTGCATGAACAGTCCAGGACATTACATTTACTATCTCGCTGCAAATTCGATGTCTTCGCTGCCAGTAGGTTGCTTTGTAAACAAGACGATTCAAGGTTCCTACTATATTGTACTAGATGATCAGGCTATTGATTTGACCTGGGACTTGTCATTCTGTGGACGTTGTGAAAATAAAGGCAGGAGATGTGGCTTCAATAACAAGACTACTTCTGAGATAGGATGCTTTCCCAGCTATCCTAATAAAGGTAATGATGAATAATCCTTAATCACTAGCGGTACTTGGTGGTAGCGCGTCGAATATTGTCCAAAAACCATGTTTTAGGATAATGGATTGAAATCAACGGGGAATAGCCTTCTTAAATGTTGTTTATTGTCTTCGTTTTCAATTATCCCATTCAGAAAAAAACTCACCATCATTGGGATTCTTATGCAGGTCATCAAAAAAAGATTAAGATCATAGGTAAGCGAGCATATTTTCATTCGATCATAAGCGATTGACTTTTTCCAATACTATTGATTTGTTATGCCAATATCATGATTTCTCCAATAAGAAAACCCATTGTACACCTTCGGTTCAGATATATTTTTATTATCATGAACACCGGTTAACTTCTCTTTCCGTTCAGGCCTGGTCGCCGGGTTATCCGGCCTTGTGCTTATAATGGCGGTAGGCTTCAAGGCCTACAAACACATCAAAGAAAGAAAAATGGAGATGGAATATCAGCAGAAGGTTGAGCAGTTCTTGGAAGATTATAAATCTGTCATGCCAACAAGATACTCATATAATGAGCTCAGAAGGATGACTGATAACTTCAAGACTAAGCTTGGTCAAGGAGGGTACGGAAGTGTCTTCAAGGGCCAGCTCCCCAATGGAGTCTTGATTGCAGTGAAGCTCCTTGGAAAGTCGGGTGTGGATGGAGATGAATTCATCAATGAAGTGGGCACCATTGGCAGAATTCACCATGTCAACATCGTAAGACTTGTTGGGTTTTCGGTGGAACGATGCAAGCGAGCTCTGATATACGAGTTCATGCCCAATGAGTCCTTGGAGAAGTTCATCTTCTCCAACAATAGAAATGACCCTTCTCTCGATTGGAGGAAGGTCCAAGAGATAGCCATTGGCATTGCAAGGGGAATTGAGTACCTTCATCAAGGCTGCGATCAACGCATTCTCCATTTCGACATAAAGCCTCACAACATCTTGTTGGATGAGAACATGAACCCAAAAATCTCTGATTTCGGTCTGGCAAAGTTATGTAGCAAAGACCAAAGCGTTGTCTCCATGACCGCAGCCAGAGGGACGATGGGATATATCGCTCCTGAAGTGTTGTCGAGAAACTTTGGGAATGTGTCGTATAAATCAGACATTTTTAGCTTTGGCATGCTCCTCCTTGAGATGGTTGGAGGTAGAAAGAACCTTGATATAGAGGTGGAGCAGGCCAGCAAAGTCTACTTTCCTCAATGGATTTATCATCAATTAGTCCAAGATGGGGATCTGGGTCCAGAAATTGGCGGTGAAGGCATGGAGATCGCCAAGAAGCTAACCATAGCGGCACTATGGTGCATACAGTGGAATCCAGTGGATAGGCCTTCAATTAGAAGCGCAGTTCAAATGCTGGAAGGCAACGATCTGGACGCCCTAATTTTGCCGCCCAACCCTTTTGATCATACCGCAGCACAAAGGGCAGAAAATGTATCCCACATCGGGTCACAGTTATCTGTGATAGCTGAATGATCGGTTCCCGAAGAAGCATTCTATGAACATGTACCTGTAAAATTCGAAACTTGTATATTTTTTTCAAGGCTACATTTGATTGTCATACAAATAATGTAAATTAAAAAAATTATAAAAAATAAAAATAAAATAACATAAAAATTTTAAATATTGGATATTAAGAAAATAAAATAAAAATAATTATTTTTCCAAGCGTGCATATCAAAATTTCCTTCATTTTTTTAATTTTTCATATACAGACTTATTTTGTCTGAAAATAAAACTTTTTTTAACTAAATTTTAGACATTTTAATAAAAGAAATTTTTTAACCTATAAAATTTTCATTTCTTAGACAATTCTATTTTCGAACAACCAAATATATCTATTAATTAAAAACATGACAGAAATTAATAGAAAACAATCTTTTTTTTGCTTTTATCATACATTTTTTATATTTACTCGGGACCGTCCTAAACATATCCTTAATTGAACGTTGACCAGCCAGTCCTTAATAAGGATCAATCGTGACCATGTCCAATAATATTTTTATGTAATCACGACCGGTTGTTATCGAAGCCAACAGACGCTATCGCTATGCATATCTTACAATAGGCTTTATTCGGGTATCGGTTAATGGAATCTTAACCGGGTTAAATTTACGGCTAGGGCCTACTGGCCTAGGGTCATCTGAAGCACCGAGACGAATGCAAGTGAACGGACTGATGACCGATGAATGTGACTGAGTCTAGTTGCAATCAAACGATGCCACTTGCGCGGCAGACTCTGTTGACTCGGTGGAGGTCTTTGCGACGGAGCTTGGAGACTCAAAGTCTAATGTCCATGAACAGCATCATTTACTTTAGAGTCGACGGTCTCGAGGACTAGCCATTGAATGATTGGCCAACTTTGTCTAAACTCATCAAAAACAATATATATACATGATGTGCATTACGGATCCAGATTTGTAGCAAAGTATCAGCAGTTTTAGTTCCCCTTCCATCCGAAGAACCGCTCTGAGCTCTATTCTTTCTCCATGAAGAGTGTGGTTCTTGCCATACTATTTTCTCTCTCGAGTCTCCAGAATCTCCACTCCTACGCCACCCATGAGATTTGCTCACCATCTTCCTGCGGTAACATCAGCATTATCTCCTACCCATTTCGCTTGAAGGACCATCCTCCGCAGTGCGGGGATCCTTATTATGAATTGGAATGCCAATACAATCAAACCATACTGCACCTTAACCTGTCTGGGTACCATGGGTCAGTCTTGAAGTTCCATGTCCGGGAAATCTCCTATGAAAGACAACAAATTTGGGTGATCGACCCTGGACTATGGCAGGACGATTGCTCAATGCAACAACATAGTTCGTTTACAAGCAGTTTTTTCGGCTATGGTGATCCGTACGTGATGCCGTATGGAGAAGATAACCTTCTTATTATCAGATGTCCATTCAAAGTCGACAGTACGGCTTATGCGCCCGGAAGTGTTTGCAAGAAAAACAGCTCCTGCCAAGAATATATGTATGCAATAAGGGATCCATTCATGGCCATTTCAGAAGTCCATCCATATTGCCGGATTGTAGCGTCAGCTCCTACAGGATATACGACATGGAAAAATTGGAGCTACATAGAGCTACGACGCGAGTTGCTTAGAGGCATCAAGCTCTCTTGGAAGGAACCTTTGTTATGCCGCGACTGTTACAGAAAGGGGAAATATTGTTCGGAATATGATTTGGCCAGATATGGATTTCACGACTGCCTATTCTTCCGACCACTGTTATTCTGGTTGTCTCATTTATGGCCCATCATGGTATTGTAAGTAATTTACTTTTCCATTTTAACTTTATATATCAACTACTCAAATCTAGCTACGTGCAAAAAAGAGACCACTCACATCTAGCTAGGAAATTACACCTAGACACGATTGTAGAAGTGAAGGCCAGACTGATGCCGACGTGTATATCCTTGGAATGAATTATTGAACCAATAGAATTGTAACCTGAAGTGGGTCCTTGGTGCAGGTTTTTGGTACTTATCAAAGATGTTTGTCTTCCCGAGAAGGTAAATTTTATTTCATCAAATTGACATTTATCTTCGTAATCAAGTCATATTCTTTTGATTTCCGAAATTCACAAATTGATTATGATCTCCCATAATTTACGCAGGTCTTACGATGGCAGGTAAGAATTTTAATTCTAGCTAAGCCTCGTAACAATGATTTCCATCAATGCAGCTCATATGAATACTTATCATGTCTCTCGTTTTCCATTTCAAAAGTATTGGCGTCAGCTGGAAAGTTTGTAGTCGGGATATTTATTGCAGCAGTGGTTATAGTATACAGATTGTGGACCAAAGAGAAATGGATGGATTCTACAGTGGCAGATTTCTTGACTGCATACAGAGGCCAAGCTCCTACAAGATATTCATATTCCGAAGTAAAGAAAATAACCAAAGGTTTCAAAGAAAAGGTGGGGCAGGGAGGCTACGGCAGCGTCTTCAAAGGAAAGCTTAGAAGTGGTCGTTTAGTAGCTGTCAAAATGTTATTAAACTATAAAGGCGATAGCACTCAGAATTTCATCAGTGAAGTTGCCACCATAGGAAGGATTCATCATGTCAATGTGGTTCACCTAGTTGGATTTTGCTCAGAAGGATCCAAAAGGGCTCTCATATATGACTTCATGCCAAATGGGTCCCTCGAAAAACACATCTTTTCTCCAGATAAAAGCAGCTTATTGAGCTGTGATGAGATTTACAAGATTGCAATAGGCATTGGCCGTGGAATACAGTATCTCCACCAAGGTTGTGACATGAGAATTCTACACTTTGACATCAAACCTCATAATATCCTACTTGATCAGAATTTCACCCCTAAGATATCTGATTTTGGATTGGCTAAACTTTATACGACAGACAAGAGCAATGTCTATGTCACAGCTGCAAGAGGGACTCTTGGGTATATGGCTCCTGAACTGTTCTACAAAAACATAGGAAAAGTTTCGCATAAATCAGATGTATACAGCTATGGCATGATGCTGATGGAAATGGCAGGAAGAAGGAAAAACTTCAATGTAGCCGCAGAGAAGTCGAGCCAGGTTTACTTCCCGCAATGGGCATACGAACAGATGGATCGAGGAGGTGATTTGGGAATAGAAGAGGCCACTGAAGATGAGTCTAAAATGGTGAAGAGGCTCGTCTCAGTAGCACTATGGTGCATTCAAATGAAGCCCGTCGATCGCCCTGCAATGGATAAAGTGGTTGAGATGCTTGAAGGTGATGGAGAGATTCCAATGGTGCCTACCAAGCCTTTCTTGTCTTCTTTGGCCAGCATGCCTTCTGACGGTAATATGATTGGTGATTCTGCCTCATCCTACTTTGCAGTCGACTCGGAGTCTACCTTGGCTGGGTAATAATCTTAAGTCAGTTGCTGTTGTCCTTGGTCAGTTAACAGCATAATCACTACATGAAAAATTGTTGCTACCAAGTATTTTAGTTATTGGATTTAAAGCACCATTTTATGTTTGTGTCAGTGGACACCTCATATTTGTAATAATTCAAGTAAAGATTAATTATCTCGACTGCTAGATAAGAACTATATATATTTGAATTCAATTGGATACTTTTTGCTCATAAGTTTCCCAACTATGCTATTAATATGTTAGTGGGATGAGAATGGTTCTGTTCCACTACTCAAATCAATTTAGACACCATCTCAATTCGGTAAACGGTTAGATACATGTCTGGCCGATGGAAATTTACCTTTCAGTGTTCACTGCAAACTTACGCAGCATCGGCAAAATCGGAATCAAATTGTTGAATTGATCAACGTAAAAGAACGTAGGATCAAACATGCCAACTAAAACACAAAATTACCATGAAACACAAATAAATATTTCACCATCCTTACTTGGGAGTCGGGACCTCTCTGATGCTCTAATGATCATACACCTAGTACGCAACTTAACTATAACGACAGGTATTCAAATAGAAGATAGAAAATACGAAGCACAGCAATCAACAAGCACTTATTTAAGTGCAATGAACATGTACTTAAAAATGTTTTCTGATCTATCTTAGTCTGTGTTGCTTGAAAAAAGGAAAGAAAAGAAAGGTACAATGAACATGGAATCGAAGAGAGTTGACGATGAATGAATTTGTTACCGGGAGCTTTCCAACTTATTGAACATGAAAGAAATAGAATGGGGTGGTCCCTATACAGGAGGTCCGTCGATGGCATCAGCAGAGCAGTCGCCGGCGACAAAACTGTTGGTGTGCCAGCCCAAATTGGTGGGCTTAGGCATTAGTGGGTTGTAAGCCCACACGTGTAAACAAACTAATAAAACCATTAGGGTTTGCTTTTAGCAAAGAAAGAGCATCAAAAAAAGGGGTTCCAGCTGCTGGAGGTCGTCCTTGGCTTGGAGGCTTGGAGGAGAGGAACCCCAAGAGGGAGTTCATTCCTGCTGGGAGCAGGAAACTCCAATGGGGGAGATTGGAGCTGAACTCCGCCTGTTCTAGAGAGGAGAAACCTCAAGAACAGAAGAAGGGAGCTGGCGACCAAGATCCAAAGAAGGGATGGCTGCTGGAGATTGAAGGCGAGAGCTGCTGTTCAAGGCTCCAAGGAGTGCTATCCTGGATTGAGGTAATGCTCCCTTGTACTCACAACATGCTTGCTATTTAGCTTGTAACCACGTCCAGCTAGGGGGCTGGTGTGAGGGTTGTGAGGTGAGGATTTGTGAGTGGGGAACTTGCTGTCCTTGCAGTCCTTCGATTGGGAAGAGGGACATGATTGTGGGGTTGCATGTCCACAACCAGCTGTGTAACTAGGGTAGATAGTTACATTGATTCCTTGTTTCTTGATGATGAAATAAAGGTTGGGAAGATTTCCTGTAAAAGGGTAGGTGTTGCTGCTACTGTTCTTGTGATTGTGTTTGGATATCCGTTTGGTTTGGACTTGGTGCTAAATTTCAGGGAAAAGTCGCATTCCGCTTAGGTGGCTTTTTTATCAACAAAAACAGCCAGCTAGACCGACGGTGGGGTAGGCGAACAGACGAGCGGAGCATCTCCACAGTAAGGCGACGGAATTTAAGTTATTTATTTAATAATTTAAGATTTATATTATTATTATTATTATTTATTTTATTAAATAAATTAAAATTATATTTGAATTAATACTTCAAAAAGCTAATATATCAATAAATTAAATTTTATCATTGATACTTATCAATCAACCCCTTTACATTCAAACAGGATTTTTTTCCCTCTCAACCCGTTTCACTCTTTCTTACGTCTTAAAATAATTTAATTGGCCTTTAATACTTACTTAATTTTGAATTTTTAAAATTAAAATTAAATATTATTATTATTATGACTATTATTATTTTTATTAAAAGTATTAAACTATAATTTTACCTAATTAGAAATTTTAAAATATTAATACATTTTAATATATTTATAATTATGCTATCAAATTAAATTTTGTTACTTAATAATATAGTTAATTTAGATTTTTTATATATTTATTTTTATACTTATTTTTATTTATTATTAAAAAAACTTAGACTATAATTCTATTTGAATTTAAATTTATTTAAAAAATAAATTCTATTTAGTTATTAACTTTTTTTACTTATTAAAATTGAAAGTACTTCTACTATTTGTAAACAATTATATTTCTTTCTTGAAATTAAATAAATATTTGCTATTTTATTGAAAAAAATAAAGTAATAATTTTAAAATTAATTTTGTATATTTGAAATATATATTATTAATAAGTTGCAAACATATACATCATTATTTTTTATTTAAAAATAATAAAGTAATAAGTTTTAAATTAATTTATTATATTCTTAATATATATTACTAATATGTTGTAAATATATCTTGTGCATCACACAGGTCTTAGGCTAGTTTGATTTTGAATTCTTATTTATTTATTTAGCAATAGGAAAACCTATGAGTATGGTTCTAATTTTACTCAAATTAGTAATTTTAAAATAATAATAAATTTTATTTGAGTATTTGAAATATTGCTCTAATTAATATTTTTACTTATTAATACTTGTTTAATTTTGGATTTCTTATTATTTTTAATGTGATATCTTTCTATTGACCTTAAATACTTCATATAATCATTCTATGCTAAATATTAAGTGAATATTTTTTGATAAAGTTAAATGGATAATTAATAATATAATTATTAATTTATATAATTAAAATTTGTAAATTAATGAGTAAATATTATTAATTAGGAATGTGTGGGTCCTTTGCTAGTTTTATATTTAAAGCTGCCTGGGAAAAAATATGTAAAGCTTGCAAGTTGCAATTTCGTTTTCCCGAAAATACCCATGCCTCAAGAAAATTTGTTTGTTACACATGGATAAATCAGTCTTTATGTGAGTTAAAACCAACAGCCCTGCACGATATTTGTTTAGTTTTGACCTACACTTTGAGCATCAATCTGGGCCGAACAAGTGTAACATGTTCATATCCGCTTTGACTAATTTATCCTAGATAAAAATTCAATGAATTTATCTGCTTTGCTCAATGAATAGGTTTTGCGTTTGACTTAATTAAGCCAAAAAATTTACCATTTCTTTTCAAAAAAAACCATTCCTATCTAGATTTTGTGTTGGCAAAGTATTTTCCATCTACCCTGTTACTACAATCCATTTCGGAATGCTGACTAAACAAATGCATATACGTGAAGAATTAGCTTTAGAAATAGAAATGCTTCAAATATGTAGTTTTTAAGTTGGATCCGCCGGGTCTGTGTTATCATCGTCATATGTTATTATAATAAACTTCATCAATAAATTAATGATTTGCTTCAGATTTCATATCTTCGACAACATTCGTATTCTATTCATGATTGGATACACTCCATGCTTTGTTAAAAATGATAATGAAAAAGAGGGTTTTTCTAGCCTTCGCATCTTCCTCCCCCAAGTTCAAAGTTGAAAACTTTTGGAGTTTGACCTGTTGAAGATGGTGATACGTAGCTCTCATGGCCAAGCATTGCATTTATCCCCTTTTCCATGGTTGCCAGCTTCATCATTCATATACAGCTGTGAGCTGTCCTGCTCACTAATGATTGTTAGAAGCTTGACAGATACTACACATTCAGATGCAGATATGCCGACGCATTTGCTTTGTGCAAAAAATAAATGATGGCCTTCTTCCTGTCCTCACATTCAAGAACCTCTCCATGTTCCCTCAAATTTAAGATTCAATGGACGCCTCCACATGCCAGCATCGATTCATACGCCCCCACTTATCCTTCCACATGTGCTAGCCTGGGGATAATCTTTTGTTTATCATTTTTTTAAGAGGTAAAACATCACCACATTAGTACAGAAAGAAGGTCGAACCAATGTTTATGGTATGGACATTGGCCAATTTGACAGAACAATGGTCTGACGAGAATGCCACATTAATTCGTCTGCACACCTCTGTCTGCAGAATGTCTCAAAACAAAATTGTTTGGATGATTCCCATACCCAAAGTGAATTAAAAACAACCCTGTTGTGGATTTTGAAGAAATATATAGAACTTGTGTCATTGAGCTGGGAGCACGGACAGAAACGTAGCAGACCACCAGTTGCAGTCGATTGGGATAACCGGATAGGGATGTTTATGTTTGAAAACTTATCTTGGACATATACCTAACACCTCAAATCATATTGAGAGTGAGAGGTTGTGAAGAACTAGAAACAATTTACAAGCGACAAAAACGCATAAGCTTCATGGGCCACCATAACTAATTGGGAAAATCACAGCTTTTACAACTTTACAGTAGCAGCATAAGCACATGCCTGATTCCTGTGCAGATTACAGATTCCACCATCAAAACTGTTATACCATTGCTCACCATACCTGGAAAAGGAAAGAAAGAACAAGCAGGCATCCCCAGACAACAGTCCCATAACGGCATTTCCATAATATGTTCACAAGGACATGTCAAATGGTTCTGTCACTGAGGAAGCTGCATGTTCTATTAGATACGGTGCTCCTACTATCATGGGGCCATATGTTGTTGGTGCCTGGAATGAGAATTCTCGCCTTTGCCCTCCACTAATCTTGCCTTCAAGCCGTTAGCTTTCATGCCCTTCACCATCTCTGCAACCTTCAATCTTTCACGAACCACTTCGATGGGATCCTGATAAGAACCAGAGTCCGCTGACTGCCGAGCTGGACTGCCATAACCTTGGTTCGGTCCCTTCTTTGAATTCGCCATAATCTGGTTTCTCAGTCCCTTCAAAATTTTGTTCTTGTAATCACTTTTCTTGGTCTCCTTCCTGACAAAAATGCTGCTATCAGAAAATCTCCCTCTGTCAATTCCAATCCTTCGATGGTCTTCTTCATCTTGATCCCACTCTATCCCTTCCAGCAAGCTCCTATCAAGGCGCTTTGGATTTTTTTCCGCAGTGGTTTTGCTCTGTCTATCCTCGTCGTGCAGTGAAGCCCTCTTCAACTTGTCTTCTGCATAACTCCATCTAAACCCCTTGCTATTATCTTCCACATTCAACTCTATGGAGTGAAGATCACTTTCACCTGAGCCATCTTCTTCGTCAACTTCATTGTCGTCATAATCATCTTCTTTTTCTTCACTTTTCTTGTAATCCTCCCCATTATCCACATATCCATTGTCATCCTTCTCCAGATCATCTTGCATTCGACTGCTTCTACATCCATTTGGGATTTCTTTGCTTCTTTGTGATCCTAAGAAAGCTTCGAGCTCATCCCGCAGCTTGTCCACAGCAGCGTTTTTCTCCTCAAATTGGAATTTAGCTTCTGACAGCTTCATCTGTACTCTTTCCTCTCTCAAAACATCAGCAAGCTGAAGCATTTCTCTCTCTTTCTCTAGCTCCTCCCGGACTTTGGCCGATTCTATCTTCAACTCCTCCACTTCAGCTTTATCTTCACCAATACCCCTTGCTAATTCATCACATACATGCTCTAATATCAGTCTTGCTCTTTTTTCTCCTTCAAGTTCTTTCATGGCCTTAATAAGTAAAGTTTTGGTTTTCGGATAATTCTCTGCTAAGTTTTGCATTATGACTCTCAGATCTTATCCTAAATTTCTTTTCAACTTCCAGCTCTTCAGCAACCGACTGAATGGCTGCTCTAATCTTTTCTTGCTCTCTGCTCTTCAGTGCAGCCTTTTCCTCTGCAAATTTCTTCATCCAGTAATTGATCTCACTCCTGTCAGATTTCTGCTCCTGGATCAGCTGATCCACCTGCAACCGTGCCCGCTCCCAGCTCGCCGCGGAGAGCCTGAATAAGGGATATGCTGGATGAATGTTGGTCTTCAAGGCCCCATATGCGGTTTAAAATCTTCAACAGCTCTTTGGATGTTGTGAGACCATTACTAACATCCCGAAGACGGCTCTTTGTTCCTGCAACAGATCCTGACGGTGTGATTGCTCGAGACCTAGACTCGATCTGTAACACAGACAGTAAAATCAAACATTAAATTTCTTCATCTAGCATCAAAATGAATCATGTAATGCTATCACATGTACAATAACAGTTTCTGCCCAAATCAGATACAAAAATTCGCGGCAAAGCAGCTTTTTAATAAGATGAATGTTAATGCAAGTAAGACTAAACTAAGAATGACATAACGTGCCAATTTATGAACTAGAACTGCTTATTAGAATTCGAAAAACAGTTTCAAGTATAATTTCAAACAGATAACTTCAATTTTAAATTGAGATGAAAACCATTGAAGATTATAATTTCAAGCCAATAACTTCTACTTAAATGGGACATAATATTTATATATATATATATATATATGCATATTTATGATAACAAGACACAAAATGAGCAAAAGCAAAGATATAGCTATCTCTGGTAAGCTTGCATTACTCATGGAGTCCAGGACGCCACCATTTCGCTCACTGTTAAATGATCCTTTGATTGAACTTCGTCAATTTCCTCCTCAAACTACTAGGTCCATCATCTACTCAACCAATCGTAAATAGGAACATGTCAATTACAGAAAAATAAAATAAAAACTAAGAAAAAATTATCAATTGATTTCCACAAACGAACCTCGAGAGACGGGGCTATGAGAAGGATCAGACAAACGCCGGGAAGAGAACCTGATCGCACCGACCCGTCGGCGAGACGGTCTCTCTACTCCTCTCCTTCTTTATCACCGTCTTCTCCTCCTCCCCACCTTCCCCTCTAATCCGAGATGAAGGACTTCGTTCATCTCCCACAATGTGGCCGCCAGCTTCCTCGCCGAGATCGGCACTTGCTTCGCCTGCCCACCACGACCACGGAGGCGGGTACTTGGCGCCTCGAGAGCCCGCACCATCGTGTGAAACCGGCAACCTGGAGCCTCATCTTCCAAGTGGCGCAGGGGTGGTGGTGGAGCACCCCTCTTCCCCACCAGGATCGCCCTCTTGAAGCAGAGAGTTGTGGAGGATGGTGGAAGAGGAGGAAGAAGAGCAGCCTCTTTTGCGCACCTTGCAGGGCCGACAAGCAGGCCCTCCATCCCACGGCTCGGCCTCGGCATGTTTACGATCGAGAACGCTACGAGAATAACGTTAAAAACAGACGACCAAGGAGGAAGTAACCAAATCAGGCTCACACCATCCTCTACTGATAAGCAAACTTCATGAGTGGCTTAAAACACAGGAAAGGATCAAATCCATGAAACCTGAGCAGACCGGATCTACCATGCGATCCCGCCACACAATCTCTCACCTGACAGCTCAGAAGCAGGCAATTTTCCTCCACATAACACTCGTACATACACGCACAAGTCACGGTTAGCTAAAAGAAGACAACAACTGCGACCAAAGTAAAAGCTAAACCCACTTCACAACTCACCCTCGAGACACTCTACCAAAGATGAACAGCCAAAGCTCACAAGCTAGCTATAAATAACAAGCATTTGATCCACGTCCTCCGGTGTCCAACCAAAGATTTAGGCAAGGGAGGGGTTCTTATCATCAATACAAAGATAGAGATACTGCTACACATAAGATTGACATTTTGGGATGGCATACACACCAGATTATATTATACATAGAGATAAAGAGGGGGACGGAAATGGGGCCGAGGGGCGAAGATCCAGGAGGGGAGGGAGACAGGTCAGGGAGATGCAGAGCACCATGAACAGGAGGGAGAGCCTGATATGACACAACACTACTAGTCTACACTCTTAGAGTTTGGGACATAACATACACACGGGGGTGACGGTCTGGGAGTTTGGCTATTCGCGGGGTGCGCGTCGTGGGAAGAGCTCCGGAATCCCGAGGCCGCGCGTAGCGGTCACGGTACATGATTGCCCGGTTTGTTTGATTTTTCTACGGATTTGCCACGGGCGACGTGGCAGGTAGAGGTCCGGGGTATTTTGAATTTGCGCAATAATGAACCACTCAGCTTTGTGATAAAAAACGGTTTGGACCATTTAATGAGAAGAGTAATGCCGATCACAATATTAGCGGTGCCTAGCTAGTTTTTAGTTAGGATTTTCTTTTTCCTTCTGGGATTGATACAATCGGATGATGTTAACAATTATAAGTTGTTTGAACGTAGCAACAATTTGTTTTTACAAAATTGTGCATTTTTTACAGGGCAAATGCCCTATTGAGCCCCCAAAATTGAAATTATGTTAGAATAAATTACAATTTTTGTTAACATTTTTTGATAGACGTCAAAGAGGGTTAGAGAGCCTATTTCAGCCCTAATTGAAAACTAAACTTTTCAAAAAAACAGGTCGGTCCTTAACCAACAAAGCGCATCTCCATAAAGTTGTAAAGATTAAGTTAAGATAAATAATTAGAGAATTTTATAGGATTGTTAGTTGTTACCCATTTTAGCATAGCATAGCGTATGAATAGGTGAAACAGTAGGTGGGGTACAACCAATATACAGACCTACATTTTTGGGCGAAAAAAGAAAGAAAAGATGCCAAGCTACATTCAAATATGGCCATTTATCTTAGCTTTTCCTTCCACAAATTAAATCTATTTTTTTATAAATTTATCCTATAATCTTACTATCTTTCTTTATATTTATTCACAGTTTTTCTAACTTAATTTTGTTAGTATTTTTTAAAAAAATTCTATGAAAACTTGATTTTTCGAGACATTTGAGGTTTGATCCGATAAAAAATTGATATTTTCTTATTATAGATTCACAAAGTTCTCCAGTCTTACCTCTCCCATAACACACACTTAATGAGAGATTCCACGCTACCCAAGCATAAATTGAGTACATTAGAAAAGAGAAAAAAACATTTAATAGGAGAAAAGGATGAAGGAGGCATCTTCCTAGCTAGGGTTACTAAGATTTTGGGCTCACTCAGGGTTTGGCATGACCTAAACCCCTAGAGTCAAACCTAAATTTGTATATAAATATTATTTTTAATTTAGATCTTAATTCAATTTGGACTCAAATTAAAAAATCTAGACCCAATCTAATAATAAATATATTAGATGCATTTATATAAAAGTACACAAAATTTATATATTTTATGATCATTTTACCTATTTATAATAAAATATAATATATTTTAAAAAATATTGTGTATATATACTAAAATATATAAAAAAATTAAAATTTAATACAAAATTAATTTATTTTCATGTCTAGATCCCCAAATTCGAACTAAACATGAAAAACGAAGATCTAAACTTTAAGACCAAAATCAGACATGATTGGACCAGAATTTAATATTTTCAGGTAGGGTACCCGTTACCTGGACCCCTCGGCAACCCTACTCTAGGCCTTATCCGAGAAATACAGACATTACGTAAAGGAGTTTCCATTTCGTCTCCTTGCATAGGACAGCCTTATAATTTGCTTCAACCATTAGAAACGCACGTCGATATATATATCATGTACCACTGCTTTAGGTACTGGGCACCCAGTGGGCCTTCAAAATCTTGCATTACGATGGAATTATATACTAAAATGGTGCATATATACTACATAAGATTTAGGCTCTCATGTATAAGTTATAACAAAATCAAACTCTATCAATCAAAATTATAATCTTAGATCCACCACAACGCATTTGGGTAGGATCCAGCGTGCATTCGAAATAAGGAATAAAGGTGAAAAAGGACAAATAAAATATTTAACATACTGTTGAAAAGAGGTCGGTCTAAAGAAACAAGTAGACCCAGAAGGAGAGGGACTACATGTAAGATTGAAATGAAACATTTTCATGCCCTTTTAATCCGTGTTGGACGTTCAATCCTTCCCTTATGTTCACGTTCTTATGGCCCCTTTTCTTACAAAAGAAATTAAGATGGCTTTCCGCCTCCAATTATGAAAACACCCTTGTTCAAACTTCAGAATGCGTATATTTACATGCTAGGCTATGAAAAATAGAAAGAAAAGAAAAAGATTTGATTGGTCATGGTGAGGAGAGTCCTATTATAGCTTTCAAGATGTTGTTTGCGTGTGTGAAGTATTGGGCGATGTGACTACATGAGTGGAGTCAATTTATATTTTCATGCTTTATAAGTTGATCGTTTATTTACGTTCGTGTGCTATTAAGTCAAGCGTACATCTCATTAGTAACCTCATTAAAAAAAACAGGCAGAAGAAAATGCTTTAATTTTTATAAATGTTCTGAAAATGGAGGGTTTGTAATTTTGTAATTTTATAATAATTTATATATAACTAAGTATGTTACACCATGTACCATCTATATTATATAAATTTTAATTTTACAGATAAATTCTTATTGAATAATAAAATAAACTATAATACTTTAATATCTTACATATAAATCCTAATTGACTTTAAAGATCTACATTTATTAAATAAAAAAATAAATTATAATTATTTGATTTATATTTTTTCAAAACAAATTGACAAATTCTTATTAGTAAAAGTTAGAAGTTAAAGTTAATCAGGTTTGAAAATATGACATTCAATAATAAAGGTATTTTAATTGTAAATTTTTGAAAAAATTAAAGTTAGTACGATTTGAACTCGTAACCCCTTGTAATAAGAGGTATTTTATTATATTTTTAGAATTTTTGTATTTTAAAATTTTAATTGGTCAATTATCCTACTATTGATTTTAGACTAATATTGAGTTTTTATTTTATTAATAATAATAGATTTTAATTTAAGAAATTAAAAAGTACCATTATATCCAAGCTCCTTATTAATTTCTTGCATGCTTCTCGGTTTTCTTTTTCCTTATCTAAGCTCCTTTGTTCAACAGTAATGTATACTAATCAATATGTCACAAGGCCAATAATGTTATAGATAGCCTCCTATTTTATAAATAATAATTCTTATTGAATAATAAGAAAGAATATAATAATTTAATATTTTAAAGATAGACTTTAGTTTAATTTAAAGGTAGACTTTATTTGAAGAGATTATGAACTATAAGATTTGTTTTTATTTTATTTTATTATATTTTGATTAGTTGAATCTCTTAATTTCACGAGAGACTATTTTTAATTCTAATTTTACTAATAAAGAGTAAATCTGATTAACCTTCGTTTATCAAAGTTAAACAAAAATAAGCGTGGTCGCCTCCTTTAGGGGACTGCGTATACATGGAGATGGAGGACGTTTTATTACCCAGATCAAAGCCAATAAATGCGGTGCGTCCCGTTTTCGCGGCGACAGCATATTCTTGAAAGTATTAAAAACAAGAACTTTAGTAGCGATTGTCGTTTATTTATGAAAAATAATATACCGACGTTCCTATCTAAGTTATAAGATTTTGTGTATTATAATTAACAATTACTCTTGCTTTATAGCATGGATATAGAACATGGGTGACGAGCGTTGGTATATATTTATTCTCTTTATTTTCTCTACTTTCCCCGGTGAACGAAGTTGGTCAATTCTAAGTGGTAATAGAAAAAAAAATTAAGCAAACCACTTTTATATAAATTCCAACTTACTACTGTAGATCAGAATATGATACGTAGGATACAAAGAGACTCCTGATCTCAGCTTTGAAGTAAAACTGTAAGCAAGGTAATCATTTAAACCTAAATTCTAAAGGACCCAAGAAGCCAAACAGTTGTATGGGACAATCTTCGCCACATATATAAAATTCTTGGCGGAAAGCTTATAGCGCAGGTCACTTTTATTCTTCCTGATCATCTCCATGCAGCAAACTGTATTAGTCCTAAAATTACGACACATAAGCATGCAGTGTCATATATCTGGATGTCCTAACCGGGATGTGAAAGTTAGGGCCACTTCAAATTAGCCAATGTTCATGAGTTAGCTATATTTCATGCATGCACGCTAATAATTTCTTCTTTTTGTTCAGTTAATCTTCTAAACACTCCTGTTAAGCATCTCCATGTACCACTTGAAAGAGTCCTGTTTCTGCATCTGCAACCGCCGATGGAACCTCTTTATGAAAACATCTGCAACATGGTCAATCTCATCTTCCAAGTTGAAGTTGGAGGCGTCCTCCCTAGAGTTCTTCACCAAATCAATCACCGACTCTGTTCCATTATCGAACTCCAGCTCGTCGAACAAACAATGAGTAAGATCCGGGTACTTGTCGTCATCGTCCTCTTCGTAGTCATCTTCCTCGCCGTCGACAAGAGCTAGCCCAGTGTAGACCTGGTCTGGGGAGCCACACATGCCATGAGATCATACGGCACAATGGCCTTGTTGAGGTCTTGGGCGCCATGGTGGTCTCCCTTGACATGGGCTATTAGTGCATGGATTTTGCTTGAGACTCCTGGAAGAAACATCTTCTTGCTCCTCAACAATCCAAAGAAGACAAGCCTGCCTTTCATGGTCATGGCCTTGCTCTTGACGGCCATGTGCCTTGCTTTGATGAGAGCAGTGGCTGCAGCCATAATTTTCTTCACCAGATTTGATGCCTTGTTCTTCATCTTGGCAACAAAATTAGAGGCCTAACAAGCAGCAAAAATCCCACCCACAAAGCAGAAATGAACAGGGCGAGAAAGTGAATGTAGATTACTTCTCAATTAAAGCTTGGGAAGAAGTGAATTTGGCATGAGAAAGGAAGAGATGGATGGTGAAGCATTTATAGAGCGGGAAAGCCGTTTGAAAAGGAGAGTGAGTAGGGTGGAAGAAAGCCATGAAAGGGAGAGGTTAAAGTGTTAAAGAAGAAAGGGTGGGTGGGGGCGAGCAAAAGCAGGTTAGAAACAGAAAATGGGAACGCGTGGCTCTAGGGAGTGCCATTGGCTATTGGGTGGGTAAGCTCTTTGGCCCTTTGGATGCTATGCCATGGAGGGCAAACCTTGCTTTGCTCCTAGTCCTCGTCCCTTTGGTTCTTGTTCAAAGTAAGAAAAGCATGTCAATTATATTGGTGTGCTTTTTTACAATTATTGTCTGCGAGAATTTGGCTTCTTGCACCTTTGAGCAATTCATCTATTAGTGATGCTAATGCAACTTTGTTTTATAATTTTTACCCAACAAGATTTTCATGCATGTGTTCATTGGCTGTGCGCGCGGATGCTGGTTCTTTAGAATGTGACGTTAACCGTTAATGATATTTCTGCTTGGTCTCTTTTCCGGCCAATGGCAAGGACTAGTTGTGTACTCCAGAAAGGCATCTGAAATGCATGCATCAATTATTTGCTGTTCGTAGCTAGCATTGAAAGAAAAAAACGTTTGCTGATATGTAGTTGCAAATATATTCAGTTACATATGAGTATATTCGTATCTAACCATTTGGTTGCATTAATAATTCGATCACTAATAGTATATACCAACCTGAGTTTCCTTCATCAAGTAAGCATTGATTTGTTTACCGAAAAGATCAAAGGCAGCTGGTTTTTGACGAAAGTCGGGTGGATTGCAGTGGTTGATGCAGTGAATTAATGCCCTCCCCGGCCTGCGTGCCCTTTGGAATTGGATGGTATTTGGTAAAGCATTTAGGTAGTTTCATGGAGAGAGATCCAGAGAGAGCACTAGGCTCTTCAAATTAAAGCAAAAGTTCTCTTCACCGTGGTTTTGGAAAACTTTCTAGCTGTCAAAAGCAAAAGGATGGTGTGGATTCTTGAGCATACAACGTTAGCTCCTGCAAGTTCACATGACATTAGTTTAAGGTTTAGGTTTATAACATAACAGGCGAGATTGCTTAGTGCGGTTAAGTTGTACAGAAAATATAAGAATACGTAATCCAAGAAGCATACTTGCTCGGTGTTCCACCAATTTGGCTTACTTTAATCAAGGGGGATAGCTTTGGTGAATCAAACCAACGAAAGTGGTCCATGGCCATGCAAATATTGTAGTACGCCGTTCCCGGAATATATCATCAAAATTTAGTTGATCAATTCTTCAGTAAATAATAATCTATGTAATTATATAAATCTGGTCTCGGCCTGGTTTGAGGTGCACTTGTCAGCAACCTCTTTGCTCTGACAATCCAAACGTGGTATTTCATGTTCCTTCATGTGGAGATATTAGCAGACATCTGAACCAATGGTCCCTTCTACTTAACCACTAAGCATTGAATGATCATCATATATTGTTTTGTAGCATTCAACAGTAAATACATGGGTTAATTTACTAGCCAGTGGAGGTAAAATAAGTACTCAAATATGGAACTTGAAGACGACTCATGCAGTTGCGGAGCTAAGGGGAAGAAATGTTTGTATCAATCAGAATATATAGTAAAACCCAATTAAGCATACATTATTAAGGGCACCTAATTTTGTGATAGTTAGCTAATTAATTACATGTGAAAAAAGGAAAGGAGTGGAAAATGATTCATAAGCCTATAACAAGATCTGCCATTCAAATTAGGAAAATGGGCCTTTAAATTCCATTCACAACCTATCAGACTTTGCGACAACACTGACATTTTTGTCTAAATCGATCCTTTACAATTTGATCAATTTCATGTAATTCAATACCTTTGGACAAAGTTGTATAAACAAGCGTGGAAATAATAGTTTATAGTTTGAGAAAAATCGTAAGATCTTCTTTCAGCAACCCAATTAGGTTTCTTTGAATACTTGCTTTTAACTTTTCAGATTTTGGTTCTTGGGTTGGGTCCCTGGGAGACGAGAATTAATATTAACAAAATGCCATTGGCTTTTTCTGATATATATAACAAAATGGCATTGGTAGTGAACACGTTGTTATTGCTTTTAACGGTAGTTCATTAATGTACACGGCTTGTACTTTTATTGAACTGATAACAGTTATAGTACCTATACATGGATTATGCATTATATTAATTTGAAGAAAAATATTTATTATATTACTTGCTACACCGGATTATCATATTATAACAAGTGCTTGATTGGTTTAAATCTTGTAATTTAAGGAGATTAATTTAATTATTATAATTAAATTATTAAATATTATTAATTAAAGAGATTTAAACCAATCAAAAATATTTCCTACTAGATGACAAGTGATGCATTAAATGTACAAAACTCTACAGTGCTCTTCGTATATTTCTATGTATCTACTACATTTTATCGTACCAAAATTTACTTATTACGTATCAACGCCTTTAAAAGCTTAGATCCTCGCACTTAGTGTCTTAATGTCGATCATCTTCTTCCAACCTCATTATTCCAATATAAATAAAATAGATTGAAAATATGAACCCTCCAAAGATTCGTGTAATTACAAGTAATAAATATAATGATCACACGCCATATTGGAGTCAATTACCCTCATTAATTCAGGTTAAAAATCGGCATTGCACTAAAAATAAATTAAAAAGATTGTTGAATATGCGTTGGAATTAAGAACTTGTTAAGTTTATGATTTCTCTTTGTCGCCATTGTTTTGAATAATAGCCTAAGAATTTCGTCTTTGATGACCTTAATTAAACTTGTATAAAGGCTATCTGAAGCCCAAGTTTGAGCTCGAGTCGTTTGTTGGGCTTTTATTTTTTGAGGACCCATCAGAAAAGACCATTACCCATCCAAGTTTCCAACTACTCACACCACAATCTTTCTTAGGCCCAACTCCATTTCTCCTTCCCCCGATCGCGCCGCCGCCTCCGCCTCAACTCCGCCCTTCTCCGCCGTCGCTACTGGCCGCCGAATCCGAATCTTCGCTCTCAGGTGCCGAATCCGACGGCCAAAGCGGTCATCTTTCGTATGGTAAATTGGTAGTGGTGTGATTCTCCTTTTTTGTGGTAATTCAACATATTATCTGTCGGCATTTTGTTGGTTGAATCGAGCTGGCATGGCCGTGGCACCTCACCCGAGGGGTCCACCGGCCACTCCATTTGGTTGGCGGCCCACGTTTCTGACTCCATTGATTTGCGTCCATTGATAAAAATGCAATCTTTTTTCTTTTCTTATTTGGAGCTACATCCCCCACCCCGTAGTCGCCTCCCGGTTTTCTTCCTTCCGTGTGTGCTACTCCGTTTTGTTGTTATTGGATTATGATTGTTCTATCAGGTGTGACTATGTTTGTATCTTTTATTTTGTTTGTTTCTGTTCTCAATTTTTTTTATTGTCGTTCTTGCATATGGAAAATGATGCTGTATTAGTTGTGGAACCTGGGTTTCTCTTATATTATAGTGATTATTGATTGGTGATTGGGAAAGTTACTCTCAAAGCATTTATTTGTATGGGCAGTCTTTTGATTGGGAGTTGAAACAAACTTTTTTGAATTGTAGAGTTTGATGATGACAACATTTATTTATTTGAATTGTTATAATTGCAGGTGTAAAGAGAGCCGGTTTGTTCTGCCAAAGGTGCCTGTGCGGCGCCGTTTAGGAGATGCGTTTGATGTTTGTTTGATGACATTAGATGATGATGGATGGGAAAAGGCATGTTGCCATATTTACTACAGCGAGCCTTCCATGGATGACGGGAACTGCTGTCAATCCTCTCTTCCGGGCTGCTTACCTTGCCAAGGATGGAGGGTGGAATGTGGTTCTTGTCATTCCATGGCTGTCTCTGGAGGATCAGAAGTTAGTGTATCCAAATGATCTTACTTTTGACTCCCCATCGGACCATGAAGCTTATGTTAGGCGGTGGCTCGAAGAGAGGGTTCAGTTTGCGTCTGAATTTGATATACGATTTTATCCTGGAAAGGTGTGTGTTTTTGTCCACTGTCTTAGCGGCAATTTGTTTAATTGATGAACTCTTCTTTGACATGTACTTGTTGTAACCTCGAAAGTTAAAAAAAAACCAATTGTTATCTAGTTCCATTTATTTATTTGATTTACTTTCAGTTTTCCTTAGAAATGAGGAGCATTTTGGCAGCTGGCGACATTACTGAACTTATATCTGATGAGGAGGCTGATGTAGCTGTTCTCGAGGAACCTGAGCATCTAACCTGGTACCATCATGGTCGTCGGTGGAAAACTAAATTTCAACGGGTCATGGGAGTTGTACATACCAACTATCTTGAATATGTGAGAAGAGAGAAAAATGGAAGATGGAAAGCATTTCTGTTGAAGTACATTAATAATTGGGTTGTTGATATTTACTGCCACAAGGTATGTCCATAATTGTGATTCTTTACTTAGTTGACCTCTTTTAACTGTCTGCATCTCACTAGACAGCTGGTTTATGCCGACCACTTGACTTAAAGATTTCTGATGCATGCTGTATGCCCGTTAGTCGAGTCTGTAATTGAAAAAGTGCATCTTCACCTTGTCTATTAAGCAATTCTAGGATAATGATGGGAGTTTCTCCCCACAACTCCTTGACTTTTATGACACATTGCGAGATCAAAATTGCAAGTCCAGGCTCTACCGCTTGTGAAGTGTTTGTTTGAACTGTTTTGGTGTCCAAAAACTTAAGATCGGATAATGGATGTGTGCGGCAGCATGACTTCTAAGTTGTTGATGTAGATCATCGGCGATTAAGATTGAAGTAGAATTTTCTTGAGCAACAATCAGGCCACAAATGATAATAAAATCTTATTCTTTTTCAGGTCATTCGGCTGTCTGCTGCAACACAAGAGCTCCCTAGATCAATTGTTTGCAATGTTCATGGAGTGAATCCTAAGTTCCTCAACATAGGCAGGAAAAGGCAAGAACAGAAATCTGCTGGAGTTCAAGCTTTCCCTAAAGGTGCCTATTACATAGGAAAGATGGTCTGGAGCAAAGGATATAAGGAGCTGCTAAAACTGCTCTCAAACCATCAAAATCAACTTCATGATTTCCAAATAGATTTGTATGGAAATGGGGAAGACCACGAGGAAGTCGAAGAAGCTTTTAAAAAGTTGAAACTGTCTGTTAATGTGTACCCAGGGCGTGATCATGCAGACCCTGTCTTCCATGAGTATGAATTAAATTTCTATATGCTGTCATTGGTCTCAAACTGGTTTGGTTAATTGGCAGAGACTACTTGCTAAACATTGCTAACTGCTTTACCTCATTCTTTTACAGGTACAAAGTGTTCATAAATCCAAGCACCAGCGATGTGCTTTGCACCACTACTGCCGAGGCTCTGGCCATGGGTAAAACAGTCGTCTGTGCCAACCATCCTTCAAACGGTTTCTTTGAACAATTTTCCAACTGCCTCGTGTATGAAAATGGGGATGAGTTTGTGAGGCAAACTCTTTCTGCACTTGATGCTGATCCATCACCCTTAGCTGATGACCAAATGTACAAGCTATCATGGGAAGCAGCTACTGAAAGATTTGCAGAGGCATCCGAGTTAAAGAAACCCTTGACAGAAGTAAACAAGACGCCCAAATTACATCGCTTCATGTCTTTGTCTTTCCGAATGCCTGATGTTGGTAGAAATATGGAGGATGCCTACGCATTTGTTCACAACAAAGTATCGGGAAATGAAACTACTCGGCGGATGTTTGGTGCAGTTCCAGGAACTTTACATCCTGATGAAGAGCAGTGTAAGGTTTTAGGACTGAGAACTTTGCAGAAGAAGGTTGACTCCGGACGTTGGTCTGGAGAAGACTGATTGGCGCATCATTGATTAATTAACTGGTTATTTTTTCTGGCATATATGTATTAGTTTTGATGTTTAATTAGAAGAAGCTACAACTATAAGTTGTCAATAGTACATCTTTTTTGTTTTTTGCTTGTAGCATTAGATATTTTCCTCCTATGCTTGAGCTCGCCTCTGTTTCTCCATATGTCTGGGAATCGAACCGACCGAGAATCTTGGAAACTAAAAAATAGAACCGAACGACAATCACAATCTGGAGGGAGAAAATGCTCATATCGGCTGCCTACGATAAACGAACATTTACCGGCAAATAAATCTTTTTTCCAAGCACATATATTTCTTAATACTGGTACTAGTTTATGTAGAAAGATTTGCTGAAGGATGATACGCATTGTGGCTGACTGACATGAAATCGCCTAAAGGCCAGGAAGAAGAATACTGGGCCGAAAAAATGATGCAGTCACATATATAAGACCTTATATGTAATTGTCATTTAAAACAAATGTAAAAATGAGATGCGACTTACACTTGGATCAATTAGAATTGATCTGATTTGTTTTTTATATATAAAAAAACCGATTTAATTCCAAATTCTGATTCTAACTAAAATATCAATATTTACCTACCGAATAAAATAAAATATGAATATTATGACCTTTTTTGAGTGATGAAATCCTAAAATGACAGCGGTTATAAAGGATCAACTAGTTGGAACTGGTCATAGTTTGTAACCAGGGCTCGTGGTCCCACCATCCTCTTCGGTAACCCTAACCTATTACCTCCCTCCATCCAATCTCCGGCTAGCATCACCACCGACAGCGGGGGCAGCGGCAGCGGCAGAATAGGAAGACAGAAACAGGTGAAATTTTGATCCCCTGCCCGGATTCATTTCACAACAACCTAGTTTCACATGTCCCTGTATCCTTCACTTGATGAGAAATTCTAAAATGATTTGTTCCTTGTTATATGAGCAATTTTCTTCATCAGATGGTCTTTTATTTTTTCTTTTTCTCTTTTCTGTGAGATATTATTTGTGTTCACCTTGTTGGTGTTTTGCTATAGTAATATGATAACATTGTTGTAGAAGGATTGGTTTTCAACGTTTGATAATTGTGCTGTACTTCTTACTTGTCTGTTGGTTATACCGCTGCCTTTTTTTCTTTTACTACATCGTTCTTAATATTTTTACTGTTGCATTGTTTTACAGATTCCAAAAGAATGAATTGGATTCAGCGTAAGATCTATCTCTATAATGTTACCTTTGGCCTTTTCATGCTCGATTGGTGGGAGCGTTACCTCTTCAGTATCCTTAGTTTTCTCTCTTCTTTTTTTGTCATTTGTTATAAATAGTTGCTACTAGTGATTTTTTTCATATATATATTTGCTCATGTGATTTTTAACAGAGGTAGATATATTGATGATTGTGCTCTTTTGGTATATTTTCTATAATGGGTTCAGTCATATGGCAGAGTTCTACCGTAGGTAAGAATGTTTACCCTTTGTGGAAGCTATTTTTTGAGTGAAATGTACTTGCTGTTAACCTTGAGCAGCCTTTTATCGTTGGATTTTGAGTTTCAATTTAACAAGTTCTCATCATTTGTTTACCTGTTTGTGTTCGTACTATTGAGTGTGATTTTCGGGCAGATTGTATTTTTAGGCCTGTTAAATATATTATTTTACACATAGAGAAAAGCCCACCCGTTTGTACTTAGGAGGGGTTAGTGAGAGTGTGAATCTGATTTACAAGGTAAAATCTTAGATAATAAATTTGGTTTACATTTTAGTGAGAGTCTAAATCATGGTTTGAATCGTATTTAACAGTAGAGGTATACAATTCACATGTCAATCTCGTTTTAACTACAACCCCATAAACCTGAAGGGGTGCACAATCTGATTCATGCTCGGGCTCAACTTGCCTTCTCCCTACTCTGCTCCTTGCCTTCTTGCCTCCCTTCTCCTTCTCCTTCCTTCTTCTACACTCTGCTCCTCCTCACCTACTTCCTTCCCCTCAAAGATCCCTCTCATATTTTCACCTGTATCCATCTTCACGCAGTCAAGCATGGTGTAGGGATTCCTAAAGGTAGAAGCCAAGGAAGGGGCAGGTGGGTGGAGCTGTCAAAGGAAGGGGAGACAATCCTTGCCTCCTTAGATCTGTAATGGGAAGGGTAATGATCGGTTGCTGTTTGAGTAGTTGCTTTGTTTGATTTATGGTACTATTTAATTTTGCTTTGATACTAATAAAATACAAAACACAATATGTTTTATCTTTAGAGAAAAATATTGATTCATGGTCGTGAAGGGTGAAGAAGGGAAGTCTTTCAAAAGAGAGAGAGAAAGAGAGAAGATATGTCCTTATTCATTTAAGTGGAAGCCAAAATGTGAAGAAGTGGAAAATGGACATATAATTTGTTTGTAAATTAGATTCATACAAAATTGGAGTTAAACTAATTAATACATTCAATCTGATTTATAGTAGATTTACTGTGAAATATCATTTACAATGTGAATGTACATTAACAACATAAATTCAATCCCCACTGTCACCAACTCGACACCCCCCTCCCCTCCTCTTTTAATTCTTTACCATGAAATTGGTTCTATGGGAAAACGGCTAAATGATAATTCAAATATTCTTTTAAATCTGGTTTTGGTCTGGCTGCTTGTGCTTATGTTATTTTTTATTTTTTTATTTAAAATTATATTCTTGTGACAGTCATTTGAAAATCAAGCTTCTTGCTGGGAGAGATCTTACTTCATGACAGGCAAAACTTCAGAACAATATATATGGTTTTCAACACATATTATGTCGAGCATTTTCCATTCCACTAGGTGTATTTGTGTTGGGCTTGCCTTCTTTAGCTACAAGTAGTTTCCTTACTTTAGATATTATTGTCCGGGGTATCTGTGTTTTTGTTGATGCTTGGAAAACTTTTCTTGCGTTGGATGTTTCATTACGTCATTGTTTATAAAAATAGCGCAGTTGCTTTACGTTTTTTTAAGAGTGTTATGAACGCTAGTTGCGACCATATTCTTGTCGTCTAGGCGGAAGTGCATGTTGACATGAAGTAGTCTATTACGTCTAATACGTTTTAATGTGACAAGTACTGTAGATTCCTTCTGCAAATTACGTTTTAACTTTTCTGCTACGTGTCATTGCGAGAACGCATCTGTCCCAAGCTTTTTCCTTTAAAATGTAAACAGTTTTTTAAAAAATAAAATTAAAATTTAATATCAATCAATTTGATTTATGTCTACTTTTACTTAAAGTTAGATTCTCGTATATTATAAAGAGTAAAAATTACTTACACCTCACCTGGTACAAAGTATAGTTTGCACCTTTTATTTTTTAAAAATGATTACTTATACCCCTTGTTATTAAAAAAATGATTACGTACACTCTTTAAATTTTAATATTGTTGGTGGGTGGGAAATGTTAATGACATGACCATAGTTAGACCATATTTTAACATATGATGGGACAAACTTGAACTCGTTATCATGAGAAAAATATTTTAACATTATTTTTTATCTTATTATTTTATTAATTAAATATAAATATATAAGTTCTAATATTAATGCAAGTTGTTAAATATTTATGATTTGACAAAAAATGATAATTTAATAACATGATAAATTTGGACACGTCATCAAAAGAAAAACTTTAATATCTGTTCTTAAAAATTAAAAATTACTTGCACCCTTAATATGACTTAAACTTGATGTTAAAGTGTATTTTCTTGATAATATGTTCGCCTTTGTTGCATCATCAAGTTAAAGTATGGTTCAATTTTGATCACATTATTAATATATAAGCACTTATTAACGATGTTAAAATTTAGCGTCTAAGTGATTGTTTTTTTAAATTAAGGGTGTGAGTATTATTTTTTAAAAACAGGGGTGCAAATAATCATTTATACTAAAGGAGGGGTGCAAGTGGTTTTTGCAGTATTATTAATCCTAGTTGAGCAGTTTTTAATAGTTATCAGTTATATTTGATTTAATTATTAAGTCAGTTCATCATTGAAATTGATTTCTCAATGTTATTATTAATAAATATTTATAAAAAAGAGAGGATAATTAGCATGGCTAATAAGAGACGTTTGAATTTTTTTATTATATAAAATAATAAGTAGCATGTCATATATTTTTGAATGACAACAATTAAATATTTTTGTTGATAAAATAAATTAGTACATAAATAGTCAGGAACTTGTTATATAAGAAAGGGAAATATGTTTTATACAATTTGGTGGTTGGGAATGAAGTCAAATTATTAGAAAAGGGAGAAAATATAAATTGTCAAAATATTTTTATTTAATAAGTATAATAAACTTAGCCCAAAAGCATAAAAAATAATAATTACTAATGTTATTATTATTATTATTATTATTTTACAAAGGGCGTGCCACTTTGTAAATTAAAATAAAAAAACTTTGGCTAAAGATGGGGGATGATTATATTTGGCACTAGCCATATTCGAATCCAACTGTGCTAAACGAGGATGGCCCAATGGCATGAGGCGATATGCCAGCGAAGGCCGACGACGACTAAGTTATTTTTACATGAGAAGGCAACTATGTCAATATAATAAATTTTGATTTTTTAATAAATATACTTAAATTTCCCACCATTTTGGTAATATCAAAATATTTCTCTTTTTGGTAAAAAACTCCATAGGAAGAGGTGTTTGTAATATATTGTGATGCAATATTAGGAAGATGCAATAATGCTAGTCTAAGAAGATAAATATATAAATAGTATAAATTCATTAAAATTCATGAAAATTTAAAAATAATTACTTTATAAAAAAGCAGCATTTGACAAAAAGGAGGTTTTTATTTTATTATATTAAATAAATGAAGAGATAAATAATAAAGATCAATAGCATTTTTGCAACGATTATTTTGGCTCTGACTGTTCATAAAAAGTAAAATATATAGAGGTTCAAGGAAATAAATCCTCCATCCCCTCTTCGTTGTCAACTGAATAATTACGGGTGAGTTATGAGTTTTATTAGAGTATGATTTTCTACTTATATTATAATTATTCGTAGTTTTTTATTTTTTGGATGTTCATCCTTAATTCACAATAATATTGTTCCTCAAAGTACGTGCATTGTTGGGCTATGGATGAATACATTTAAAACTTATTAATGAAATATTTATTAAGAATATATAAAATTAAATGAAAAAAACATTACTATATTGTTTTTAAATAAACGTGATGAATATTTATTAAATTTTAACAAAAAATATAGTTGAATATAAATATTAAAAATAATTTTAATTTTAATAAATAAAAATTTGACAATTAAATATAATTTATTTTAAAAAATATTATAATTTAGATAAAATAATACTCTAATTTTTCTTAATAATAAATAACAATATAAATAAATAAATATAAAAATAAATAAATAAAAATCTCCAAAAATATAAATTAAGTACATTTAATAAACAACAAATTTAATTCAAATAGTATAATACAAATATATTAAAAAATTATCAATATTTTTAAAATTTCTTATTTGGATAAAATTAGATTTTAATACTGGCCTAATAATAACCTTTATCTTCTTGTCCTTCTATATGATGCACAAAAGGTTTTGGGTCATAAATCCTAAATTAGAATGTATGCTATTACAAACAATAAAATTTTAGATGACTTAATACTTTTCCAAGAGCCAATGCTCTTCCTTTATTGAGGTTTGAGATCAGATGCTTTCCTAATAATAAATAGTAAGAATTATTTAAAATTAAATAAATATTAATGAATTTTATAAAATTATTGTCAGGTTAAAACCAACTATAAAGACGCAAGAGTTAAAAAACCAACATTTTAATGTAGGGGGTTGATTGAATTTTGATTTTAATTGAACCATTTAATCTAATCCTATTCTCAATACAAATAGTATTATATATATATATCTACTTCAAATTAAATAAACAAATAAATAATAAAACAATTATAAATATTTTTTTAACGAAAAGAAATATAAATCTTCGAGTGCCCAGTTTTGGATCAAAGTTCTTCAACTCAAGTCAAATTCGGTCAAAGTCAAGTTTATTAATGAGCGAACCGAACGGAGGCATATATGAAGACTAAGTGGACTTTTGTCCCATATATATATATATACAAGACCCGATGTCTATATATTAGAAAACCCGCCTCTCCTCTTATCTGGGTTCCCAACAGGATTGCCACGTCTCGTCTTCCGGCAAAATATTTCAATCGTTTCGCGTAACTTCGATTTATTTCAATCGTCAATCTCTATTTTTATTTTTCTCTCTTTCCTTCTTTATTTTTCGTTTTTTTCTTGTTTGATGAGATATTATCTTGTTCAACCTTGCAATTTTTTCTATTTTTCTTATGTGATTATTTATATGAGAATTGGTTTAGTGCAGTTTGTTAAAAGCGTGGGCATGGCCGTATCCCTCTTTAAGATGAATAATCCTCTGGGTTGGTATTCTTAGTTTGATTGATTTTTTATTTTCTTTTTCACTCGAAGTGATGAAGTTATTATTGCTTTTGTGTACTCATTGGTCTGGTAATTAATTCTAAACTGTGCGTGTTTCTATGGTATAGTTCGATTTTTTTAGAAGTGTTCCTATGTTTAAATTCTCAATTGGGATGATTAGATTCGATCGTTATGATTAATGTTTGAATGTACAAGAAAACATATTTGTCAGGATTTTATTCATAGAGCTTTCAATTTGGTAATGAACTATCAGATGCATTGAGGTCGTATATCTATCTACACTTTCATGAAGTTAGCATGTTGCGGTTTTCTGTTTCCTGAATGGTTGATCTTTTAATCTTATCTTTACGATGGCGCAAATATTTAATTCGTGTTGTGAATATGAGAACAGAATTAGTAGGAGATTTGATTGTTACTGTTTTGAATTCCTTATGCGCCGAATTATGCGGGCTGCTTTCTTTATACTAAGCCCTGTCTTTGTGAATATTTCTGACTCTTCACTAGCATGAAACTTGCGCGTAGAGAGAGCACAAAAATTTTTGTTTGTGTTGGTTTTTTTTTTACTTGTATTCCATGTAACAGAGAAGAGGCAAGCGCATTCAGCTCGGATTAGGGAGAAACATCCTGATAGAATTCCGGTGTGGAACTATTTACCTTTTCTAATGCAGCCATCATCGAGCACAATTGTTTTGCAACTTAATAGTTTTTCTGTCTGCATTGTAGGTCATCGTGGAGAAGGCTAACAAGTCAGATGTGCCGAGTATTGATAAGAAGAAGTAATTTGTTTATTTTTCTCTATTTTTTTGAGTTTTTATTTTGCCCCATTGAAAAATAAAAAGATGATAGAAAGGAATTTGAGTCAATTGACACTCAACTGTCATTAGAAATCATGTTTAGATATTAAAAATTTTGAGTAGCCTTTTTGAGGGAGATAGATTTTTAGAAACTGATTTTTCTTATCGTCATTGAAGATGAGTTCAAAGTCTTAATCTGGGTTACAACTGCATCAGTGTGCTGAAATTCTTTAGCTCTTGTTGCTTTATTACTGCAACAGCATCAGTCCTTAGATGAGAATTAGATAGTTTCTTTTAGCTCCTATTGCTGTTTTGATTTTTTTAAAATTCTTGATAGACCTCTATAAATTAGTAGCTTAAAATTAGTAACTACAGATACACTAATGCGTGAAAGAAATGTGTAGGTACCTTGTTCCTGTTGAGTTGACAGTGGGGCAGTTCGTTTATGTGATAAGAAAGAGGATCAAATTGAGCCCTGAGAAGGCTATTTTTATCTTTGTGAACAATACTCTTCCTCCTAGCGGTAAGCAAAATCCAACCCAATAGATAATTATAACGAAGTTCTGCTCCCGTGAAAGTGACTGTCATCTCTACTTCATCTCTGTTTCTTTTACAGCATCCCTCATGTCTGCAATTTACGAGGATTACAAGGATGAAGATGGCTATCTATACATGACTTACAGTGGGGAGAACACATTTGGTGATGACTTCGAATTGTGTCCCATTATGTGAATAACTCACATTTGGAGAACACATAGTCGTAGTCTTGCTTAGGATAATTCAGTTTGATTTTTATTTTTCATTTAGAAAACAATGTTACTCTTCTTTAACATTGTGCTCGTGTGGAGCAGTAATAATAGTCATTGCATGGTAGAAAAGTTTTTCTTGGTTCAGTAGCGCGTGGAAGAATATATCTCCACGATAATTTTGACATTAGGCCCTTGCTTTTTTATGTCAATTGTCAAGACAATATTTCCACTTGTGTGAATCAAATATTTCCAGAGTTTGAATCGTGCTGGCGAGTTTCATATCCCAAATTTTGTCGCAATAATATTCATTGAGTCCCATTATATTGTGTCAGCCGGGTCTCAACTTTTAAGAGCTCAAAGAACACATCAAATTATTATAATTTTTCCTCGTTCAATTAGAACTTATATTTAAATTAAAAATCTATCTCTATTTTAGATTGTTAACGTTTATATCAGATCATCTTGCCAGTTATTATAATTTCAATAACTAGCGCAATTTTTGATAGAGTGAAATAATAAAATACAATTCATTCTCTGACACCTGTCCACCAGACTTCCCGCCATAAAAGAAAATTAAAAAAATCAAAGAAAATGGAGAATAATAATAAATATTGGAGCATGTCTGTCGGATTCTAAGTATTTAGAGAATGGTCCTTGTTTCCCGTCTTCCCGCCATAGAAGCGAGAAGGGAGAAGAAGCTCTGTCTCTGCTTCCTCGGTTTCACCGCAGTCTTCTCCTTCTCCTTCCCATTTTGGCTTCTCCCCTCCCTACAACCTTCTCCGATCACTGCCTCCTTCTTGGCCTCTTCTCTATCGGCGGCCATTGCCATATCTACCGTAGCTATGACACTACTTTTTTAAAAAAAGATCTTCGCTGGTTGTTTTTGTTTGCGAGTTTGGGGGACTTTTATGTTTGTGTTTCTTTTCAAAAATAAAAGTAAAAATGCTGGTAAAAGATGTTGTCTTTGTTGTAAAATTTGGCTTCTTGTTGTGTTGATTGGTTGCGAGTTACTTTTCGCTGGTGGATAAAATTGCCATCTTGATTGTCCGTGTATTGTTTATTTGCATCATTCGAGCTTGCCATGCTTGGCTTCATTCTGGTGGTGATGTCCATTCAGGTTTTTGTATTGTAATTTCAATTGCATGCTTTAAGCTTTTGGATTGAATTTGTATGTTTTCGTTTCTGTGAATTTTGGTGGGGAAAGATTTCGTCTTTCTTTTGATTTCTGCATGTCGCGTATTCTATTTTATTCTGTTCTAGTTATAAAATAACACGAGCTTTTGACTGATCGAAGATTGAATTTTCATTAGTAAAGAAAGGATGGCCATCATAAGTACCCATAAGCTTTATCCCTGGAGTTTCAAGACGGTAATAACGATCAAGACGATGTTCTATATATGCCAAGTTCCCCCTTAGGTAGAAACCTGAAAAAAACTAATAGGAGAAGGAAACAAATTTATTAGATAAGGAAGCAAATGAGAAAGGGGGTTGATGAGGATCTAAGAAAATTGTCATCTTTTACATAATAATAATAATAATAATCTAACTTAAGAATGTTGTTAATAATAATAAACTTCAAGAGTCCTTGGGCTCTCCAACTTCATCATCAACTGCGGGTTTTTTTTTTTGTGTCAGTCATGTCCTGATACTTAATTGATTTATTCTTATTAAGAATCTGATTTTCCCCCATGGATTTATCTAATTAATCCTGACTCTTAGGATAACCAAACATTTTTTCTGTGCTTATTTTTTCTTTACTTTCCTCGTTTCTAACTTTTCTTGCAGTGGTGCAATGCCTTTTTTTCATCTCCAAATTTTTCTCTATAATGAAGAATGCTTTTACTTGCAAAACGGAGATATGGGTGGTGTGGCCTATCCATGGCAAATAAACATTTTCTGTTCGTGAGATGAAATTTAATGTGAAATGGATGGGAAGACATACACCATTCCCCCTCCTGGTTTACTTGTTTCAAAAAAACAAATTTGTGACACTCCCCTCACGTCCAAGCGAATTTACCAAGTCTGGAAAGGAAACAATGTAAGATGTCTTTTCTGTCCAAATTCATTTTGTTGCAGATGATCTCCTGTTGCATGATTTCACCTTTAGAAGATGTAATGGACCAATATGTTTTCTGAAATAATGTTGGGAATTGAGATAAAACCTTGCCAATAAAGAACAATTAGGGCATTGACATTTCAGGAATTATATTTCTTAAACATACTTTAATTACTTATGTCAACTAGTTTTGTTGCCTGTTACTTTCAGCGGAAATTGCAGTACTAATGCTGGTTTGTTTGGCAAATAATTAACTGGACACCGACTTGCTTATTGTTAGAGCAGTTAAATCCTTACACAACAATTAAACCAAGCTAGCCTTAACAAAGTGGATATTTTGTTCGAGTATTGTCACACTTAGAAGGGAGCTAGAATGCTCCAGAATTATTGATTTCAATAGGTTTTGAAATTTATTTTTGGAGAATTTTAATTTCAAAATGTTGGTGCTATTTTAAGTCCTGAAAATGTGAGTTTTAGCAGATATGAAGAATGTTAGTTCACCACTATTGTTTCTTCGAACGAAATTATAGAAAGGAAGGCCTCGGTGTACTCAAAATTATGATGGCTAATAGCAAGTTGCATTATTGTAATACCCTACATGAGTTTCAACTGTACCCTTCCGTCTTTCAAGTCATGCTAAGCTAAAATTACTTCCATGTAACTCACCTACTTAGACAGTGAATTCAATGTATGTGCTTCTGTTTAGCTACATGACCGCAATTTTCTTTTTTTTATTTGTATGTTGCAGAGGTTTTTTCTTGGAGGAAGGCTTATATTTGGCCCTGATGCAAGTTCATTAGTTTTTACAATAATCTTTATTGATGCACCAGTAATCTTGTTTGCTGTTTTTGTTTCTCCAAGATTGGTTAATGAATTCCATCACTGTTTTGGGAGTCTTATTTTTGGCCTTCCAATTGTCTTCACGATATATGTGAGTATACTTCTCCAATGAACAAAATGACCATTTTTTCAATGTCTCATGCATAAGGTAATGAAGAAGATGATCTTGTGGATAACTGGCTTAACTTGTTAAACCTAATTTTCTTTTTCTTGCTGATCAGTATTTATAGTTAGCCACTTTGCCTAGGAAATTATAATTATTCTCTCTGTTTAAACTTTGAACTCTCAGCTTTGATTCCGAGTTAGTCGACCATGTAAAATAAAATCATAACCTGCTCTTGTTATATGGTAAAATTATTGATCCTAGATGACGATCCCATTATTATTCATGTGTAATTGTTTACAATCTTCAATAACATCACTGTGTGAAGTTTAGTTTATTTCCAAAGGGATTTGAGCTAATATGTCAGCAAATTTATATACTTTTCTGCATTTACGTTTACTAGAATTTTAACATTGTGGGAGAGATTGTTGTGTTTGGCTTTGCCCATTAGTCCCCTGCATACTCCATGATGCGAATCCGCTAAGTTATATATACTTCATCCATGGATCAAATCAAGGTTTGCAACGGATTTTGGTTTTGTTTCGGATGTCCGGCCTGAGATATTGGAGATACATCCTAAATATGCCGAAAAATTTTAGAAAAAATTGTAATGCTTATGATATATTATTATAAGATAAGGATGGTTATTCTATAGATAAACATAGGTTTGAACCCAAACAACATACTTATAAACAATAATATACATTAAACTAACATAATTGTTAGCTTACTTAGTTGATTTAAATTAATTAATGTAAATAAGTTAATAATAATCCATTAAATAAGGTACTTATACAAAAATCCACTTAATACAATAAAAATTTCTCACAAGGTACTTAAGAAGATTAAATAATTGACCTAAAAAAATAAAATTAATGGGCAAGTAAATAATTAAAATGGTTAATCAAAGTGACAAACAAAGTGAAAACATGGTGGCCCAACATATGCTAATGGATTAATGGCACCAAACCATAAATTTGGTATGTATGGGTTAATGAGTTTGAACCCCCAAACAAAAGGTGTTGACAATATTGCCGGCAACAATATAAATATTACTAATATCCGGCAACAATTTTGCTGAATATGGGTGATGTAGGCAAAATTGATTTTGTTCGCAAATATTGTTTCGGCAAGGTACAAAACCTATCATCTGGTAGATATCCGGACGATATATGACCAAAATGGCAAACTATGGATCAAATTATATTTCGTTCAATTTTAAGTTTTTGTAGAAGATGCATTTGTTTGTTCTTCTGTCATCAGACTCATCACATGTGGAATTTGATTTTTCACTTTTAGTTTTTAATGAACTTGTTAATTCCCATCGAAGATCCCTCTAGCAGATTCTTCGTCCTGTTACTCACATCTGGAAGAGATCCAGGAATTATACCTCGCAGTGAACATCCTCCTGAGCTGGAAGAAGATGGGGATGGCTCAATGTTGCCAGCTGATTGGCCAGTAAATCAGTCTTCTACTTCAATTATTCGTCCCACGAGAGATATCCTACTTAATAGGGTGATTGTTAGAGTTAAATAATGCCATACATGTATGCTGTATCGACCTCCACGGTGCACCCATTGTTCTAGGTGTGATAACTGTGTTGAAGGCTTGGATCATCATTGTCCGTTGGCACCAACTCGGTGAGCCCCGATGTGTCTACTCGGATGATGAGTTAGGATGCGGTGGCGGATCGCCGAAAAATGGCAAAAACTGTGGCAGCCAGCGGTAGGGTGTGGAGATTTCGCCGATATAGGTGGCTCTGGGCTTCGCTTTGGTCGAGGAAGGTCATTGGAGGGTAGCGGTGACTGGACGGCGGTAGCTACGAGAGCGTAGTGCGGTAGCTACGAGAGCGTAGTGCGGTCGTAACGGGTTCGTAACGTCGTAGAGGCTAGGTGATAGCTTGACGGCAAGGGGAGTGGTTGGCGATATTTTGGCAGTGACCAGGGGCGTTGATCGGCAGTGGAGTCGCAGCTGGAGGCTGCATCGAGGGTTTAGGCCCCACCCCACATGGCCCAGCCTATAAAATTAGGGTTTGTTCACCATACGTTATAAAGGATACTTAAAGTTGGTGTAAAAAAGTAAAGTCTATGACATAGCTTAGAAAACCGTGAAAAATATCCTGAATGTTATATATATCCACTATACATTATAGTACACCGAATATTGTCGTAGGCATGTATACTTTGAAGAAATTTCTCCCCGGTTTTGAGAATTAGTTTATGAGTTTAACTTTTCCTCGCTGCACTATAATCCCTGATAACTTTAAGGATATATCTATAGCTTGCTTAGGGCAAAAGTGAAAATTTTTGCTGTGTACGGGCCTCTACAATCTATGTGGTCCTACTATTTTAAAACGGTAGTACCTGGTGCCATGATCATGATGTATTACAAATTAATGATAGAATTATTTTTTGGTTCTTCATGTAGGTCGTGCAGGCCAAATCAAGCCGGATCTAGGTCGGGCGTAACTCCAGCTACACAAAGATTTCCATGCCAGAGTGAACCGGCCAATCTGAGCCACGGGTCCGACCCTGTATGTACCGGGTACAAGACGTAAATGTGGACAAGTTTACGTTACTTGAAGGAGCGCCAATGCAATAGCCCTGATTTTGTGTAAATGGGCTTACCGGCGGTTGAATAAAGCCCGCCAGTCTAATGGTGGACTGAACCAAGTAAGGAAAAGCCTAGGTACCTGCGCGAGGCATGATTCAAAAATTTTGCAAAATATTGGCGACAGGGCAAGGTTGGGAGTTAGGGCACTTGTGGTGAGCGTGGGATTTAACATCATTTTCATTTTATGTATAGCCCCACAATCTAGCGAGCAGAAAAGTTTAATTAAGGTAGTCTCATTCCAATCCACCCACTGTTCAACACTGCAATGAACCATGTTCCGTACACATACATATATGGACGTATGACGAACTCTTTAGCTAGCATTCCCAACCACCATTATAGCAATCTTTTCTAGAGCATTCCATTCGAATATATAGAATTCCGAAGCTTATTCGCATTTCTCACTATCAATGCTATTTCTGTTGCGCAACCATGTATTTGTTATTTATCATCACACTTGAGCGGTATGTATAAATATATATATATATATATATATATATATATATATATAGTTACTCACAAAAACTCATTCAGATTTCGTACGTCATTCCAACCCGAAGCAACCTTTCTCTGGGTATTGCCATTATTTGCTCACCTTGTCTGAAGTTTTTCTGATGAAGCTATATACGTAGTCCACAACTACTTTTTAACTATCGAAGATCTATGTCCAGCTTTAACATCGGCCTCTCCAAGAAGATACACTACACCCCTGTCCATTGCCCTCTGAATAAATTGCAGTTCCTCATCGGCTCCTTGGATTGGTCCACTGATTATACGATTGGAAGAGTTCATTGATCGGGTTGAATGCTGCACAATTCCAGATTGGTTGGATGCGTTTGACACTCTTGCCGTGCTGAGTTGTTGAAGTGTTTCCTCGGTGTGCACAGTAGCAGATCCACCCCGGGACCTGGGATTGTTGACAATATCAAGATTTGGATTTACGAGTGTTGTTTCGGACATTGTTGTTGTATTGTTTTTCTCAGGGTTATCATTTTGTTCCAAAAGAAAACACTCTTGCCCAACAAACTCTTTCAAGTGTTCAACTAGTTGACGCTCAAACTCCATCGGCTCTTCCATGGCATCATTGTACCCATATCTAACCACACACCGGAACATTCTGTACTCCCTTGGCTCAATCTGTCGGAATAAGAATCGCTCCTCCATTATCACTTTACTGATTGGGATGTGTTTTATGGAGACAAATACTACTATAGAATGGACGGAAGGTATGTTCCCAATGAAGTGTGGAAAGATGGGTGGGATGCCTTGAACAAGTTCTGAATAGAGAAGTGCAATTCCAGGAATCCTGTTTATATCTGGGTTCGATGACAAATCCTTGATGTAGTCGCTGGAGACCTTGTTTTGTAGCTCAAACATGTAGCGCTTCACATGAACATAGTGCCATATACCCATTATTAGCATCAGAACTGCAGAAAATGCCAATGGGAGGTAACCTCCCTCTTTGAACTTGTAGAGGACAGAGGACAAGTATATGATCTCCACCGTACCAAATACCACAAAGAACAGACTGATGGCCCAAATGCTTGTCTTCCAGATGACCATCATTATGAGGCTAACAAAAAATGTTGTAAGTACCATCACCGCCACAACAGCAATACCTGTGATTTGAAGTTTATCAGTTAAAATTTTCTTATATTTATCTGCATATTGGTGAAAAATGGATCCAAGCATTCGAAGTGCATTCAGTTAACACGCTGAATATCTTACCATAAGCATGTCCAATATTTGTAGTTGTTCGGAAGGCGACTGTAACTATAACGCATGCAATCATCAGAACGTAGTTTATTTCCGGAATATAAACCTGCCCTTCATACTTTGGCGAAGTGTGCACAACTTTAACTCTAGGGAAGGAACCCATACTCAATGATTGAGATATAATCGCAAATGCTCCAGAAATCATGGCTTGGCTAGCTACAATAGCTGCTGCAACTGCTATTGCAAATGTTAGCCAGTACAGTGGACCTACCAATCACAAAAACATTAATCATGCTATGCATTAACAACAACTTAGCTATGATTATGACATGCATCTAGAGAACAAATATCAGCATGAATATTGTTGATCACTAACCTGGGATTGATTTGTAGAAGGTGTCTGCCACATGTTCTTGGTGTTTGGAGAGATATGCAGCTTGACCAATGTAAGCAGAAAATAAGGATGGAAGCACAAGGCTGCAGAAACTTATCTGTAGAACGAGACAAAGAATTGCCACCATGAAGATTACATATATACTCAAACTTAATGGTCATATTTTATGATGATGATAATGATGATCAGAATAATTACTTGTATGGCTCTGACGTTGAAATGGCCCAGGTCAGCAAACATCGCTTCGGTTCCTGTATTATAAAGATTCATTAACTACATTAACCCACTCTTATGGGTGCATCCCTGTTTCTAAATTAAAGATGCCCATTAGATTACAATTCTTACCTGTGATGCAGAGTACAACACCTCCAAGAGAAATCCATCCTTTTCCACCATTTCTTCTGAAGTAGTCTACGATGTATTTTGGGTTAAATGCGCGCAGGACGCTAACGTCGTGCTTAAACAGGTTGTAGAGTCCAGTCAAACCGATGAAACTAAACCATAGGAGGACAATAGGGGCAAAGGAGTATCCAACTTTGTCTGTGCCAAAGCGCTGGACTGAGAACAATATTATAAGGATGACTACAGAGATGGCTACCACAGTATCTGCAAAGATCAACATCTCAAGTCATAATGATGAGTACAATATTATACGAGGTTACCTTTATATTCGTTATTGTTTAAATGATCTTTCCTGATCATATATACCAAAGGTTCAATCGAGACCTTGAAAAAACAAATTAACATGAGTTTGAGAAACTGTGGTACCTTGGCTTAAGTTGTTTGCTGCCTCTTTGATGCCACTAACTGCCGACAAAACTGTGAAGCAAACATATTTAGCGTTACAATTAGAACAACAAACCAAAGCACGACGCTTTCGAATCATTTATTTACAACCAGAGTTCACATATAAATTGCATTTGTGTTGGGAATTATTAAACGAATTAGATCGTAAATGATGGTTTGCAGGTCATGGTACGTTGAAACGCATCAATATGTGAATATGTTGATTAATTAGTTGATCTTAATTAATTACCAGATATGCTCGGTGTGAGAACCCCATCTCCAATGACCATAGAGGTTCCAAGAATTGTGAGGATGAAGAGCCAGATTTTTGCTGCCTTACTACTTTCCAGCTTTTCCTTGATTTTTGCAGCTCTTCTCAGAGAATTAGATGGTGTGTCCAATCTGTAGTTGGAGAGTTCCCTATCCTCCGCTTGGTGGTTTGGGATCAAACTCACTCTTGCATAACGACATATTAATGAATACAGTGCAAATGTTCCCCCTGCAAAAGTAAAGTAAAGAGGTTTCTATTTCATCAGATTGATCTCCATTAATAAATTAAACGATGGTCGACCATGTAGCTAGCGGATTACTCACCATCTCCGTTGTCATTGGCCCAAAGCACTATGAAGACGTACTTGACCAAAGGCACCAATATCAAGGTGTAGATTATGAGTGACAAGACACCTAATATGTCATCACGATGCTTGATCCCCTCTGTGAATGTGCTTGAGTATACATAAAGAGGAGAGGTTCCAATATCTCCATACACCACTCCAATACTCTGAAACGCAAGTCTTAGTGTAGTTGCCAAGCCAGCCTGTATGTATTCCATTTTTTAAAAAAATTAAAATTAAAATTAAGATCGACGAGCATGATCATCAATATATAGTCCGAATTCTTTCACATAATTCCTTCTCTAAGCCGACCAACAATATTAGTGAAACAAACTTGTTTGTTATGGTCGTCAATCCTTTTTAATTCTTCTTTTTTCATTTAATCATAAGATCAAATAATAGAATTAGACTTTTCGTTTGATTAGTAACAAAATGCAGCTCAACACGTACAAATGAACATGAACAGTAGTATCTTCTATGGCGACATCTGCATAATCAACATGCGCATGTACACTAACAATATTATAATCACAAACCTGGGCAGCATGGCTTCCAAATGTTGAGACCCTCCCGGCCTCCAAGTGCAGTGAGTCGACACGGCGAAGCTTTCCCCATGAAACTTTTCTGTCTTTCAGGTTTGGCTCTGGGGTTGAGACAGCTTCCACACCCTCATGGCTTTCTCCATTAGTCTGCTCGGCCATTGCTTTGAAGGATTTGGAGAATGTGTCCTAACACCTCAGGCTCCTTCAATTTATGGGCACCGTAAGTGCAGTGAAGCACGTATGATGATGTATAATTGCAGTTGACTATATTAATAAATTTGCTTACCAGTTTAAAATATCCTAGCATCTATGCAATAATTCTGTAGTTTAGTTTCTAATTGTATTTCGAGATTTGACTATGTCATCTGTTCCGGGAATCTATACATTCTTTTGATTCCCGGCTGCGTCTCTTAAATGGGCTTTTAAAAAAGTACTAAAATGAGGTTAATATTAGCTACCAAACTTTCTCTGAAGGTGCATTTTGGAGAGTTAATACTTAATTTGAATACGCAATTATGCAAGTAACTCAAGTCACATACCATATATACAGGTAGCCAAGGTAAGATTTGGTTAATTTGATTTTTTATCTGAGCTTCTCTTGCTCTTTAAGCGAAGAGGACATGCAGCTTAATTATCTTCGTCTTCTCCCTAATCAATTCTTTTTCCGAAGCGCCAATCTAATTAGGATAAACTGTATAATGTATATATTTAATTTGAGTACTTCATTAACACAGTACTATAATTAGGCCTCTAAACCCTCTTCTTAGTTTTTTTAAACAAGCTCTAAACTTAATTAGGATCAAGACTTAGATACACTGAATCCATTTCTAAATTCTAGCAAGTCTTTGTTTTAGCTGGAATAGAAAGTGGAGCCTTGGCGCGGCAGGACAGGATAGTATGAGTTCTGAGTGCGCACAAACCATGTATCCTGGCCAAAATATACAATTAACTAACTAGTTTGACGAGTTTATGTTCACCGTAACAGGTTTTAATCAAAGTACCCGCCTTAAATTTAAATATGTTAAATATATTGGCTGTAAATTTAATAGCCAGGCCGCAAGAGCCAGCACTCCTAGCTCGATCAATCTAGATACATTTTTAAAAAAAGACCAATACCTTTTATACAATTTCTCACATGATCTAATAATTAATTAATTCTGCTTTGCAGTTATTTTTTGGTTTGCAACTGGGACTTAGAAGTACTCTTAACTTGTTCTATATAAACGGTAGCTAGCCATGCCATTTTCTTTTATATTTTTTGCATTGCATATTCTACCACTGATATGTTATAATTATATAACTGAATCTTTACAGCACTTCGTCAGAAAATTTAATCATATTGGAAATCACATGGAAGTAAACATTTGACTACATGAGCAATGTGACGCGATCATTTGATATAAAATGCTAACTAATAATTATACAATTGAGAACTTGTGATTGGTCAGAGATCAGAAAGTCGTCTGTTACGTGATCAATAATTGAGAATTTGTAATTGGTCAGACATCAGAAAGTCATCTGTTGCATGATCAATAATTGATTTGATCTGTCTACTAAACACTATATATCAAACAGCAGGTAACCAAATTAATAAACCGGGTCAAATGCCTTGCAAACAGGACATGTTAGTACGGTGGCATCCATTATTGATTTTTAATTTGATGTCAATATATCCCTCTCTCCTCCCCCCCCCACTACCCCCAAAAAAACAAAAACTTCCGGCAGCAAGGCTAGTATCCGGTGAGTATAAATTAATTGTTGATTACTTGTTGAAGTAGCCAATGTACTTTTTTATAGCCATTATTGTTGTGTTTGTCTCTTTTGCGTTTCCAAGTATGCATTTGTTTATATTAGCTTAGGTCTGATTTTCTTGCCAAGAGATAAAAGGCGTGCAGTGAAGATAAATATAAATAATTAAGATTTGACTTTGGCCGGTATATGATCATGACATGCATGAGATGTACCCAGCTAATTGTTTTTTTAACAATGCCGACTTTTTTTCAAGGTACATACACTAGATCTGGAGGCTCTCTTCTGTACACTCCATATTATACACATTAGCTAAGTAATTGCTCTTATAATTGTTATTCAACTCTATTTAGTGCAAAATTTAAAGTTCATTTCAAGGATATAAAATACCAACCGTGCTTAGGAAAATTAATAATCAATATAAGCAGCACATTCGTTGAATTTGCTTTCATCTTAACTACAAAAAAATCGATGATTGGCCTGATAAATAAAGTCGTTGAATTTGTTTTCATCTCCATCGAGTGGCACTCTACTATTCCGCGTAATAAGCATGCGTTGGGTTGTTTTCTGTTTAATTATTCGATGTTATGGATTCCATTTGTTACCATACATTTTCAGCACTCGATAGATCAATCAACATACACAAAATATCTACAAAACCATTCTTTCGTACCAAAAAAATACACAAAAATTTACAAGGCATATTTCATACATTTTATTGCAACAAACAGAATCTTTAAAGAACTACACACAAGATCTAGTTGATGGTTGGATAGATCACGTTATAACGAAAAAATGTCTGCAATAGTAAAAGAATAACAATAAATTCTATAGCATCTTCTTCATTCAACTCCAATTTAGATTAAATATTGACCATCAATGCCAATCAAACAATTTGAAAAGTAAAATATTATCTTTTTTTATGACAACTATTATGTCTTTTATATGTTAATAATTAGCCCTAGGATGTTCTAGATATTACTACTTTAAATAAAATGGAGAGAAACAGCCTGAAGAGCTGCTTGGAAAGAAAAACAGCTTGAAGAGTCAGATACTAAAAATGATGCTTGGACGTGACAACCATCGCCTTCATGCTTGGACGTGACAGTATCCACATATGTAACGACAAATTAGGTACTTAAATAACTGGTTAGGTATGAATTAATATTAGTAAAGGATACTTCGGAAAAAAATAAATATATTACCAAAGGCTAACAGTGATCGTTGGCAAATACAAATGGTTTCGTCAACACTTTTGACTTTCTCTTCCTAAAGTAGGTGTCCTGTTTTTCATGCCTTGTTTTTCTCGAACATCACATTAATCCATGAAAGATATCAACCTCAAAATTTTATGCAAAGAGCATTCCCTGAATTCTCTTGTATCTATTTGTTTTTTATATTTGCCACGTCAACAATCTACCATATCAAACATATATGCTTGTACTTCCACTAATTAATTTGCTCCAATGGGTTTAGTGAATTGCATATATATGCACTTCACTTGCAGGTGGGGAAAGAGGAGGTAATTAGGATAAGCGAATTGGTAAACGGTGTGCACATGGCCTATTGCATGCTTACAAGGAGGCCAATGAGCATTCACCGTGGATAGACATGGCAAATGGGCCAGCTTAGGTATGACTGGGCCGGGCTGGCCCGGGCGCTCAAAGCCCATGAAAAGCCGAATTGGGCTTGATCCCTCAGCCCACTCTGCAAACCGTCAGCCCGGCCCACCATAAAGCGGGCCGGGGCAAGCTAGGCCCATCAGACCGGGGACCTAGGCCGAGGACTCTTAAACAGAGAATTATCCAAAACAGGCTACTTTTTTAAACTAAAAAATTTCCTTTCTTTTGAAAACCACCCCTTAATTTTTTCTGCCGTTTAATTGGCCTTGATTGAACCATAACAAAAGGTAAATTCCTTTTAATAGAAGCTTTTTTATTTTTCTTTTATTTTTTAAAAAAGAAATAATATTTTTACCTAGACGCTCTCTAGGCCAGGTCGAACAGATTCAACAAAACTTGCAGGCCTAAACTATAGGTTCCAGATTAGCCCAAAAATATTGCTGGACAGGCTAGCCCACAGGGACTCACCATCTCTAACTATGGATGATAGGCAATCATTTAATAATAAAATTATAATATTCTTAAATATATATATCAAAAAATGCAGGATATTACCCACCTCCCGCCCTCCTGCCCCTGCTCGCCCCACCAAGCCCCCGCCACCATGGACCCTCCCTCCACCCCCCGCCCCCGCCGCTGCATTCCCGCACCCCCCACCCCCCGCTCCCCGCCGCCACACCCCCGGCTCCCCCAACCGCCGCACCCCTCCTGGTCCCCCGCCGCCACCCCCGCCCCCTGCCCCTCCCCCCACCGGAGCCACCTGCCGCCACCCTCCCCCCTGGCCAGCCCTCCCCTCCTGCCGCGGCCAGACTCTCCCTTTGACGTGCCGAACTCGCTGCATCGAAAGTAAAAAATTTTTAATGGGCTTTAGTGACAACATTTATAATTAACTAATTAAATTAAACGGTGAATTTACAAAACAATGAATATTTTTTTGAAGATATAATGGTTGCTTTGATTTCTTGTCCTTATGTTTCTATCGGTTGTAAAAAAATATTTTCAGGTCAAAAATATTTGTGAGTGAAGTCGAAGAGGCAAAATTTGTATCTGTCAGCCAAGAATAAATCTAGCTGAAGACGGGCATTCAGGTAAGAGTTAAGCCTTTGAAAGTACCTTGACTAAATTAAAGAATGTTTATTGCGACTATTTTAGTTGAAAATAATCTTAGTTTTCATAAATTTTGTATTTTTAAGAATGAATAATCTTTAAGATTAAGGATACGATGAAAAAGAATTAGGCCAACATATTACAACAGTGTATCCTAGTGTAAAAGGGAGTTTTATATGTCATTCCATAGTTTAATTTATGGTGCCAAAAATAAAGAAGATTTTGAATCACAATGGAGTGAAATAATGAAGGACAATTGCGTGGAGGAAAATAAGCGGTTAAAATCTATGTATGCAATTCATCATGCATAGGTTCCTGTGTATAGTAAATGTATATTTTTTGCTGGTATAAGAAGTTCACAAAGAAGTGAATCTCAAAACTCATTTTACTCAAGGTATGTGAACAAAAAAAACCTTATAGAGTTTATACATAGATTTGAGAGAGCTATCAAAAGACAGAGATTGAATGACGTAAAAGAATCTTATGAAAACTCATATAAAAACCTAAAATTGGTCACTTCATTCAAGATGGAATCTAAGAAGGCAAAGGTTTATACTCGAAAATTTTTTTCTAAGTTTCAAGAGAAATTATAATACAGTTTGGTTTGTTGCTCATCTCGTAAGAAATTAGATGAGGAAGATGTTGAACAGTATGATGTCACATGTTGTAGAAATAATAAAGAGTTGGTTACATATGTTACTTACAACGGAGTTGATAGTAGATGCACATGTAGCTGTCAGCTTTCGGAAAGTGAAGGTATTCTGTGTAGGCATTTGTTGTATGTATTGAGATTGAATGAGGGGGATATTTTTCCTAAACTCTATATCATGAAGAGATGGACACTTGAAACAGCAAATAAAGTTGTTTTTTATGGTGATGGAGTGGAACTTCATGGTGATTGCAACAAAACTTTATTCTCTAATTGGGGAGAATTGCACTGTATATTTAATCGATGGGCAAAAAACGCATATTTATCATCTGAGAATTTGACTTCGCCAAGCAAAAGCTTTTAGAAATAGAGAAATTGGTAAAAGATGTGGTAGATGATCCACATCATGGAATACAAGTCCAGCATGGAATACAAGTACATCCATCGGCACAATCAAAGATAAAAGAAAGCGGTAAAAGATGAAAGAGTAGTAAAGAACTTGCAATAAACCATATGGTAAAAGATAGGTTATGCCATGGTTGCAATAAACAGGGAGTTGGGCATGATAAGCTCACTTGCCCTGCTATTATAGCATATCAGTAATGTTGCCTACCACAACCCTTGTTTTATCTTTATTATATATAATTTATGTGATTATTTGTCATATTTTATTTTTAAATATGTAGGCAAAAAAATGTTCCATCTGAAAGTGGAGTCATGGCGTCTATTTAAGGGCGTCGGTGCGGTGATGGGGAATCTCAAAGCAATGATGCAGAAAGACTATAATAGGTCCGAATCTGGAAAGATTGTATAATCTTAGTGATGTGTAATTTGTTTCCATGAATTGTTTTAGTGGTATGAAAAGAAAATTAACCAATGAGAATTCTGCTTTACTTTGACATAAGCATTTAGGATATATTTCTAAACAAAAAATTAAACGACTTATGTCAGATGGAATTCTTGATTCTCTTAATTAATCAGATCTTCAAGTCAGTGTTGAGTGCATTAAGGGAAAACAAACAAATATAAGGAGACTAGGTGCCAATAGATTTCTAAGCGTCTTAGAATTAATACATACTCACATTTGTGGGTCATTTTCTACGGCTTCTTGGAATAGTCAATAATATTTTATTACGTTCATAGACGATTATTCTCATTATGGTTATCTGTATCTTATTCATAAGAAGTTTCCAGCATTGGACGTGTTTAAGGTATATAAGGCTGAAGTTGAGAACTAACCTGACAAAACTATTAAGGCTATCAGATCTAATCGTGGTGATAAATACTATGGTAGATATGATGAATCAGGTGTATGACGTCTATGACCATTTGCCAAATTCCTAGAAGGGTGCAAAATTGTCCCACAATATACAATGCCAGGTACTCCTAGCATGAATGATGTTGTTAAGAGACGAAATTGAACATTAAAGACATGGTTAGAAGTATGATTGCTCATACTACTTTACTTGATTCACTATGGGGTGAGACACTAAAGACAACAGCATATCTTCTTAATAGAGTACCAACAAAGGCAACAATTAAAACCCCTTATGAATTATGGACTAGAAAACAACCCAGTATTAAGCATTTACGCATTTGGGGTTGTCCATCTAAGGCAAGGCCTTATAGGCCAAATGAAAAGAAACTGGACTCAAAAATAGTTATTAGCTATTTTGTTGGGTACTCTGAATGGTCTAGAGGGTATAAATTTTATGATCTCACAATAAGGTCATTCTTTGAGACAAAAAATGTCAAGTTATTTGAGGATGTCGAGTTTAGAGGGGGAAGGAAAGTTAGAAACTTTGTTTTTGAAGAAGAATCTGTTTCTCTTCTCATGACTGTTCTTGATAATAATCAGGATCATATTCCTGATGTTGTTCAATAAACAATACCAGAATTACAAAATAATATCGAGATTCTCCCTAATCACAATCATTAAGTTATACTTAAAGATGAAAATCAACAACCTCATGAGGAAATGCCATTGAAGAGATCCACAAGAAAAAAGGAGAAATGCAATTTCAGATGATTATATCATCTTTCTCCAAGAACATAAGGATAAAATTGGAATAATGGAAGACGATCAAATCAACTTTTCATCGGGCCATGAGAGTTATAATTCTTATAAGTAGATTGATACCATGAATGAAGAGATGAAGTCCATGAAAGATAATGACTTTTGGGATCTTGTTCCATTGCCTGAAGGTGCGAAACCTATTAGTTGTAAATGACTATTTAAAATCAAAAAAGATTTGAAAGGTAATGTAGAAAGATATAAGGTTTGTCTTGTTGTAAAGGGTTTTACTCAAAAGGAAGGCATTAATCATAATAAGACTTTCTCTCCAGTTTATTCGAAAGTTTCATTTAGAATAATTATGGCATTAGTGACACATTTTGATCTTGAGTTGCATTAGATAGATGTAAAAACTGTGTTTTTAAATGTTGACATTGATAAAATAATTTATATAGTGCAACAAAAAAACTTTGTATCGGGAGAATATAGTTTGCAAATTAAAGAAATCCGGACTTGAGTAGGCTTCTCGTCAATTTTCATCAAGTTATTCTCTCGTTCGGTTTTGAGATGAATGTGGTTGATGATTGTATATACCATAAGTTTAGTGAGAATAAGTATATTTTTCTAATTTTATATGTTGATGATATATTGCTTGTCAGTAATGATATAAGTTTCTTGCATGGCCCCAAGAGATTTTTATCAAAGAAATTTGAAATTAAAGATCTTGAAAATGCATTTTTTGTATTAGGTATTTAAATACATCGGGATCGCCTTCAATGTATACTAGGATTTTCACAAAAGACCTATATAAAAAAGTACTTAAGAGATTTGGGATACACAGTTGTAAACCAGGAGATACCCCTATTTCTAAAGAAGACAAATTCAGTCTCAATCAATGCCCTAAAAATGACACAGAAGGAAAGGAAATGCATAAGATTCCCTATGCTTCAGCAGTAGGAAGTCTTATGTATACTCAAATATGGATGCATCCAGATATTGCGTATATTATTAAAATATTAGGCAGATATTTAAGTAATCCGGAATTGGATCATTGAAAAACAACCAATAGAGTAATGAGGTATCTTCAGAGAACAAAACATTACATGCTTACATATCGGAAATCAGATCAACTTGAGATCATTGAGTATTCTAATTTCAATTTTGCTGAATGTGAATATAATCGTTAATCCACTTCTAGTTATGTCTACCTACTTACTTGAGGAGTTATTTCTTGGAAGAGAACTAAGAAGATATTCATAGCTTCTTCCACCATGACAGCTAAATTTATAGCTTATTATGAGGCATCAAATCTGGGAATATAGTTGTAGAATTTTGTCACAAGGCTACGCATTATAAATAATATTGAAAGACTACTTAAGTTATTTTGTGACAATAAGTCTACAATATCATATTCAAATAATAACAAATGAAGCTCATAGAGATCAAGTTCCTTGTTGTGAAAGAAAAGAGTTTAAAGTGATAAAGTTTTCGTAAAGTTTCTATCGAGCATATTGGCACAAACTTTATAGTTGCGGATCTGCTTACTAAAAGTTTACCACCCAAGGTCTTTCATGAGCATGTTGCTCATACAGGTGTTGTATCATTTAATATGTTGTTATTTAAGGTTAGCCCAAATTCAATTGATATATTATAGTTAAGTATTTATGGGCCATAAATAAATGTGTGGAATTTAGTGTAAATATTATTTTCGTAATTTCTTTTTTATGATGGGTCAAATTGAAATTATAAAACTAAGGTTATAAATAAAGACGTTATAGTCCCTAAATTTATAAGTAATTTTCATTTTGGCATTCAATCGTCCAGTAACTTTGGTCTTGAAAACTAGTATTGAATTTAAAAAATCAAAACCTAAAGTAGTAAAGTATTAATTTTCTTTTATAGATTTAGGGACGCTTTCACTATCTAATTTTATTTACTTAATTTGAGATGAAGACTAATAAAGTTTTGTTTTAAAATTTAAGTTATTAAAGTTCTAACAATATGTGCCAACCAATCTCTACAAAAATTAACTCTAGCTAGACCATGGAGAAATAAACTTACTTGGGAAGGTTATTAACCAAATTAGGCGTTGTTGCAATTGAAAATCTGCTTCTGAAAGCCACCCGGTCCGTCATCATCTTCAATACACTCTGAAATTTGCCCTGAAAAAGTTATGAAGATGGAAAGGAAGTATACAAACAACATATAGGATGGGTGGTCGTGAAGTTTTCTTCCAACACATGCTTAATTATCTGCTGGTAAATTAGTGGCTACAACTAATTACAGTTGTTCCAAAGGCCATGGTAATCTATAAAGCAAAAGAAACAATCAAATATACTGGTTATCAGTACAAGACCGTAGTGAGATCAGCCAACTGGATGATCAGATATGTTGAAAGCTGCAGGCAACAGATGAGGGTGGATAAGTTCTGATTCAGTGGAATTCAAGCGGCTCTTGTGATAGCTTTTTTATAAACTTGTGTAAAGGTATCAGAGCCTTCCCGAAGTGTGAAGAAAAGTACTGATTTGATGCCATCCACGAGTGGTGAGTAGGTCCCTGGAAGGCTCTTGAAGTTCCCACATACAGAGATTGGGATCACTATTTTTTTCTAGGGACTGGATTCATTTTATGTAAAGTTTGAACCAATATGGGTTGGATATGTCCTTCAATCGAAGTCTAAAAGAAATGCAATTACGCAGTGTGGTGTGGTCATTAATGTCCTGTAAAAAAATCAACTTGTTTGTAAGAAAAGCGATCTAGAACGATTTTCTTTTCTGAGAAGAAAACTCTGCCTTAAAACTAATATATAACTATTAAGGTGGACAACATCCAAAGTACACTTAAAGCTGGAGAATTCCTCAATGAGATAATGAGGTTATGTAGATTAATATAATTTCAGTACTAAATGGTGCATGGTGATGTTAAAACACCTTAAAGAATGAAATAAACAAATCATACTAATGCACTACAACGCCGAGAAAACAATTGAGTTCTGAAAAGAGTAAAGGCCCTCGTGAAAAAGGGCGTTGTGCTAGATACTAAGAGAGAATTATCATATCCAGTTGGATCCAAATATTAGCTTCTCAACAACAACACACATGACATACATACAAAACTCTGTATATTACAACATAGTGGCCAATAGAGTCAATACCTATTACAATCTCAAGGGAGTTTGAAAATTTTATACACAAAACCTCTACATCGACATTTACAATTGATGCAATGATTCCATTAAATTCAGCTTCAACTCTTTGACCAACTCAAGGAATGAGAACTCTCGTATACTGTTTCTCCATCAATATGCTCTCTGTAGGGACGGGTTGCAATCAACACTCCCCAAATTAATTTATTTACAAAAGGAAGAAAAATGAGAGGGGGGCGGGGTGGTTTGCTTAAGCTGGATTAAATTTAGCAAGGGGATTACGAAAATATAGTACAAGGATTACGTAAAAGCTCCCTCCTACGTCAGAATTTCCAAGTCACGGTCACAAGAGAGAACCCTCTAGCCCTAGCAATTCATGCGAGGGTGGAGACAAAGGAGCCAGATTTGTTGTTTCCACAGGCAAAACCTTCAATTCTCACCATGTCCTTTGGCTTCGCCACAAACGAAGAAGATCCACAGGAAGGAAATCTTTCTCCCCATCCCAGGGGCTTACCTCCCAAAGGAGAAGCAAAAGCCGCAGTAGCTGCATTTGTAGAAGTTGCCTGCTTCAAAAACTGTACATCATTAATCAGCGGGTTGTCAGCACGCACTGGGGGGAACCACAAAAGAATCCCATGTAGTAGTTATTATCTGCATCATCGTCAATTTCCTCCTGTAAAAGATAAAAATAAATATCAATCAATAGATTCTAAAAAAACTTCCAATTAAAAAGGAGTGAGAATGACGAAACAAGTACCTTGTTTAAAATTTTACTCAACACTTCCGATGCAGGGTCTCTTCCATTCACAAGCAAGCTGCTGAAATGTGAAATAAAATGAATTAATACACCCGCAAAACAAAACCATAACAAGTTAGTAAGGACAACACAATTCAATAACTTCAGCATCAACAAAATGTTTTAAAACTTCTCGAAACTCTCAGCATTAATGGAAATGATTAGCATTAAACTTTATCTCAACTATAAAGTCAAGTACAATCATCATATAACTAAGTGACAATAAAAGAGGGTAGGTTCAATTTTCAAGAGGGTAGGTTTACTGATTGTTTAGATATGCATTGAAGTTAAATAACTTGAGAAACAAACACCAATCTTGGCATACATAAAATTTTGACAGAAGTTACCATGTCACAAGCACAACTACAAGATTATAGAAGAAAGATATACACAATCGCAAACCAAATAGAGTTACTAGTGGAAACAAATAGGTTACAAAATGCTAAAAGGTTATGGAAACTGAACACCAGCAATATTCAAATACTTTCGCAATAGAAATTAATGATATGGCAACAATAAAACAGTAGACAAAAAACTAAGCCTCAGGGGAAAAAACCCTCTTAATAGAAACCACCAAATCTATAACTGCAAAACAAAATCTGCTTGTATGATAACATTTTCAATGATGATATGCTCGACATAAAAACAGCATAATTGGCCAAAGCATGCTCAGCTCCTTTAAATTGGACTTGAGATCGATAACATCTTTCTAAAATTACCAAAGTTAACAACAACAATTACTAACCAAGTATGTATCTAAAAGTAAATAATAAAAAAGTCACAAAAACATATACCTCTTTGTTTTTGCATCGAATCTGTTGATACTATCTACAGGAGTCCTAGGAGATAATCGAACAGGAGCAGGGCAAATTAGAGGCTCCTCCCGGTGGTTAGCTATCTGTTGATCGCTCGGAAAAGGCAACTTTTCCACGGAAGCAAGTGATTGCAAACGATCCATCCCCAAGAAAATCCTGCAGAACATCTACCGTAGTAAATTATACGAAATCCACACTCTCTAAAATATTATAAGGAAGAAAACCAAAATCACCACAAGATGGAGGATGTGTCAGGAAAGACGTAAGACTAAAACAAAGGACTATTTGGATTATATTGCCATCTAACCCACGAAAGCGCCAAAAAGAAAAGCTTGATGACCATCAAAACCGTGGAGAAAATTGGCTTTCGCTTAAATTTAAGCATAGATATTGGAAGGAACAAGAAGATTCGACGAGAATGTATTGTTGCTGCTACTGTTCTTTCAGATATAGAATCACTAAGAAAACTGTAAAAATAAGAGATTTATACTTTACATCTCACAAATTCCCCAATCCAAATCTACCAATCTAACCGGCGATTCCCAGCACGGATGCAGGCATAAAGAAGAGCATAAACAAAACACCATCCGCCGGCCCTCAACTAAAAGCCCAACGAACGGGAACGATCATTTTAGAAATATTTTTTCACAGAAGTAAAATTTTAAAAAAATACAACAACAAATACAAGTAGCAGATCGTCAGACACTAAATTTCTATTTTCATCTCCTTAAGCAGAGAACTTTGACTTGTTAGACCGCAAGCATAGCAGCAAAAAATCTCATAAAAATGGTAGGAGAAAGAACACCACACCACAAAAGCAACAAAAGACAGAAAATTTTCACTTAGCTTCTCGCAAACATGTTAAAAACGGCGAAACAAAATTGAAAAAAACATTAATTTAGGAGGTAAGCCTTGAATCCCACATCCAACAAACATCACTGCAGAGCAACATCCCAAAAAACATCTTTTAAAAAATAAATAAATAAATCAACCAACTAACAAGCAGTGCAAAATCAAAGCAACCCACTTTCATCCATAACAACAACATTTACCAAAAAAAAAAACACAATTCTACAATCAACGAACCACCTGCCGGATCAAACACAACCCGATCTGCAAACAAATCAAAACCCACCAAAGAAAATAAAATACCTTCAAAGGGAGAGAGGAAGGAAGTATTGAAGGAGAAGATGGCGCGAGGAAGGGAAGGAAGGAAGAGGTTGCGCCTCACTCTCTCGCTCTCACCCTCGTCGTCGTCGTCGTCGTCTTCTTCTTCTTCACCGCCCTCGGCCTCCATCTCTGACCGAATCCCTCCATCCCTTTTAACGTTTCGTCTTCCAAAGTGCGGGTCCCACGCCCAGTTCATTGTCGGTCCCCGCATAATCTACCCGCCCTTTTTGAAAAGAGCTGTCCAATCTATAATGACCCTTAATTAGCAGTTGATCAAGTCTCTTAATTATCTGGTTTATTATTACCCCCGATCTGATCCTCTTTTTTCCTCCCTTGTTTTATTTTTAATAAAGTTATCTTACAACAAGTGACCGGCTGGCCGGCACCTTCGGCTTCGGGTTTTGTTCCACCCTGTCCCAATTTCTAAATCAAAATGTTATTTATTTCAAAAAAATAAAGAATTGCATAATAATTAAGATATTTTACATTACAATTTATTAAAAAGATATGAATTTACAATTATTATTTCTCACTGTTTTGTAGGTACATGTGAAAGCAATAAACTATTGTCAAAATGAAAAATAAAGTTTTTTTGAACAATTTATTATGAAAAGTACCCTAAAAAGAAATTTTAAGTGATATTTGTTTTCATAATTATTATTTTTTACAAAGTATTTGCCTCGTAAAGTACCCTGGTCAATTAGTATATTCAAAATTAATATATTAAAATAAGTATATTGTTAGAACTTCTAATCTTAGTTTCAATTCTAATTGCGATATAGTCCAGCTTGGATCACGTCGAATTAGTACGACGGTTGCCTTAATCTGAATTTTGGGATAAATGGGGATCCTCTCCTTATTTTTTAACCTTTAATTAGTCAAATGGAAACCAGCTGTAAATTAGGGTAATGAATGAATGAATAAGGTTGGAAGTGAGATGCGGGGCCATGTTGAGATACAATTGCGATTGACTTTTGTGCGCGCGGTCCAAGTCCACGAAATAACGAAATGCGTGCCAGCCAGCTTCACCTATCACGGGCTTGGTCGGCAGGTTCTCTGACTCAGTGGCCCGACGGAGGATCAGAATTCACTGGCATCATCTTCCGGATTAATAAATTGGCAACCGATTGATTAAATATGTACAGAGATCTTCTATATATACATATATATATATATTTAGTTTTTAATTTAAGTCGTTTAATTATGATAATAAATTAAATTAAATATATTATAAAAAAAGAAGATAAGATGGCCGATCAGCGGCCAGCAGCCAGTCAGATGTGGCCGTCACTTTACGAAATTGTTGCGTATATCTATTAATGTTACGAGGCATGAGTCAAATTCAAAGAACAATAGGTTAATTTGATCAAGTTCCCACTTAATCTAGAAAGAAGAATTCGTTTTTTTTTATTGGCAAAAATTCAAAACCCCCATTAAACAATAAGAAGACTACTTATACCTATCTCTGCAATGTATATTCAGACAATAGCTTTTGTGATTGCGTATGCCATTTGTATAGAGAAGGTATTAGTCTTGGATTAAACATAATAAATATACCCTTTTGAACTGTACTTTCTTTCTAAGCCCATCAACTTTTGTCAATAAAAAGAAAATGCATTAATGGCTAATTTATTGCATCGAATTCATTGGCTTGATGTTTATTTTTTAAAAATTAAAAGAAAAACATGAAATCGATCATGTTCATGTAAAAAATAAATAAATTATGTAGAAATGCCTGGCCAGCTGCTAGGTGTATCCACGCTTATATAATTCATTCATACATAAATGAATCATACCATTTTAATGAATATATGACTCACGAAGAAAATCCAGCTTTTTATTATACCTGACGCGATGGTGATTGTTATGTTCAACTATGTAGTTGGCGGCCCTGGCAAATAACAGCAGCCAAACAACACTGTATACACCAATTTTATTCAAGATATATAAAGTAGTCAAAATGGTGGATCACCGTTTAGATGAAGCTTTTTATGAAGTCAATGTACAATGAATTCCCACTAGTACTATAACGTTATAATCTTCATTATCATTATTACATATATCTATGATGACTATTTATATTCATTTGTATGGGTTGACTTAGGTTAGGTTCTATCCTCAATAAAGGCGGCCGGCCTTTGACAAACAGTCACCTCCATAGAGCATGTACAAAGATTTTTGGAATGGGAAGTGGTCGAATGAAGCTTCCTCCAAATTTCAGTATCATGTCATTGATTTAGCCGCTTCTATCTTATCCCATCATAAAATCGAAGTGCCTCTCTTCTTTTGTTTGTAGACAAAGTAAGATTAGGAACGGAGGAAGTAGCTTTTTTTTAATAAAGAAAATATAGATTTATGGCCTATAACAATATCTCAGTCGGCAGTGCTAGCTCAGATCCGTTTCTAACTTCGTTCGCTAGATTTAGATGACTCTCCAACTCGACTTGGTTCGGCATGAGCTCGTCATATAAACTAATTATAATACATCTATAACAAGAAATTATTTAGGTAAAATACCAAAAAAACTGGGGGAAGAAATAGAAAAGAAGACGGTGCAAGTCCTTACAAATAGACGTCTCAACTTTTTATACCCTCACAAATCAAGGTTAGCCCTTTAATAATTCAAAAATCTTTGAGCCAAGCTGCCAAAATCGAGCTAATTTGCTGGCCCGGCGAGTTGAGCTAAAGCTCGCCAAAATTAAGCTGCTCGGCTTGTTGCTTAATTGCCTACTTTAAATAGTTAGAAATCCATTCTTAGGAGTTGAAATTTTAGCTTGCCCGCAATATTTGATGTTAACAAGAAGGTTGATAGCACATCAAGCAGCCAGACAACCACAAAATACACTATCCTTATCAAAGTGGTAATTGTCTAAGACTCTTAGGACTAAGCATCCAACGGCAAGTTCCACACGCCTCCAGCTATAATGGAAATCGGGAGTTTGAACATCTTGCTTGTGTCTTTAGCATTCCATCCTTAGTACGTATAGCCTGTTTAATTCTAATACTAACGAGTTGGTGAATCTTCTCTTGAAATACTGCTTCAATACGTCTCCTATATATCCGGGTCATTAGATGCCAAGAGAGGTGATTGAGCCGAGAAAAAAATTTGTGAAGATAATTGCAAGTCACAGCTTGTTGATCCTGCACAGCCATTATCGAGGAAGGGAAAGTGCAGTTTCCACGGGGACTGATTGAGGGACTAAAAAGTGGCTGTTTAACATTGGATCCCTTCCTCTCATATAGGTGGTGTTGTTTGTCACCTTATCGTGGGAGAATCAAATGCCAACATATTTGCCCAAACTCCACCACGGAGATAGAAGAAGAATTTTAGTTGGTTTACTTTTTATTCTTAAAACAGCAAATAGTACTCCTGAGGTGCATAACCAACAGTGTATACGCTGCCACAAGAAACACAAAAGAATACTATGGTTTCGAAATCATCTTGTGATTTATCAACCGCAGGTCCGCTAGATCTTGTGAGGCCAGCTTCTATGTTATTGGAAGCACAAGGATTATACCTTCCTTTTTGGGGTTCCCTTGTATTATAGAAAGCGTCTGTACGTCGAGATCAATACTGCGTTGCAGAGTGTGTAAAGCAGAGGCCCTAACAATTTTTCAGCATCTTGTAATGGATACACCATACCCCCCCCAAAAAAAATGCTAACTGTGTGATATTAGCTGTGCCACTAAGTCTAGAAATTAGTAGTTATAATTCTTACCTTCCATGTATACGGGATAAGAATTGTCGGTTGAATCTCCAAGAACTGGGAGGATTTCAGCTTTGGACTTTTTAGAAAGCTGGGTAGCCCTTACTGATTGAATTCTCATCACGTGCCTTCACAAATATGAACAGAAAGTTTACTTTCACAAAAGAATATGAAAGTATAGTTGTGGTATCATGATGGAATTGCTTGGAACTCGATGCTGAAACTTATTTGTTATAAACTTATACCTGCTTCACATGGAGGTGGAGGCACATATTTGCATGGAATAAAGGCTGTGCACCCACCTCATACACTGATATTCGCTTCTTTGAAGCGGCTTCAACATTTATTATCTTGGCGTTCTTCGCACAAACAATATTATAGCTATGCCCAACAGACATGTTCGCTGATTTTATCTTTGCATTTTAGTCACCACAAGCCAAAATTGTTAGCATTAGTAGTCCGATCCGAGGAATAAAAAGGGGTGATGAAGGTATGTAAACTGCTTAACATTTATACAGATAATGCATCGTCAAGACTGGCTGCATTAAGCAATTCTCTTGACACAAAGTTCCGGCCAATGCCACCAGCCACAATTTCTTCTTCCGAAGGTGGAACAGAATTAAGTGTAAACGCCTGTTGTTATTATATAAATTAAAATGATGAACAAATAATTAGGAAAATTGAGCTGATTAAAAATATTTGAGCCTTAAGCTGTTAAAACTTAGAAGTGTGAATGGATAGCTCACCAGCCCATGATTGTTAAAGGCAAATGCGCAGCTCGGGAGCTCCCTAGCATGTGTAAGCAGTAAAGGAAATCCCGTTTGAGAGCTTTGCCTTAACTAAATAACTGAAATTCAAAGAGAGAAGAGTCATAATAATATTCATTCATCTTCCTATTAAAAAAAGGACTTGGTAAGTACAACATAAAACGGGTACGAAGATAGTTTACACATGGTCAATCAACGCTACATTTGCATCTTCATTATGCACTACCATTGCCATTGAATCATTCACAACAAGCACGTCGGAGCAATCGTCCGAGAATGTGGCTAGCGGATCTTTTTCAGCTTTTGGGATGAAGGGGAGGATTTCCTTCCCGAAATTGAGCAACGGCATCTGTAAAGATGAAAACCAGACAAGGGCGTCAGAGCTCTTAGCACTCTACCATGCATCTAGTGTTGCAGTGCAAAAAGAGGAAAATATTCAGAATGATTGAATTGAGATTAACTCTGTCAATGATACTCCACTCCCTTCTGCCAATCCCACAAGTACATGCCAGCACTTTGGATACTTTTCCCTGCCATCCATATTGGAAACAACCAATTAGTCCAATCAGAGAGATGAAAAAGGTTGAGAGGATGGGGAGAAAAGAAAGGAGACCTGTTGGAAGTGTAGAGGACGTTGATTGTGGCTTGAGCATGAGTGGACTTTGAGAAGGGAAGAAGTTGGTCTTGCAGGATAAGGTCTGTAGCTACCCTGTTCTAAACGAGAGAAGAGAATCTCTGGCCAATGAGAAAACCCACGTGAAAGCCTTCATCACAGTGCTCAACCTCAAATATCCCCAGCACCATCTTTCAAATATCCTCCTATCCCAATCTACTATCCCTGGGCGACTAGCGGCGTATGGTGGTTTTCAGCTGTTTGATTTTGATCCAACTGCCCAAAATGTCATGTGTTGCACAAAGGTACAGTGCATAAAATTACTTGTGTGTGTATATATATATATATATATATATGAGTGCTATGGTGCGCTCAAGTTTTTGCAGCGCACCATACGCTGTTGAATGAGAGCCGTTGGATCAAAATCCAGCAGCTCTCATTCATCCTCCTATTTTTTCAGATCTGGAGGCCTGATTACCCGCCCGACTCGCCCAAAATGGACCTCCTGCCCGCGACCGCACCACCACCTGCTGCCGCCGCCTCGCCTCCCTACCGGTGGCCCTACCCTCCACCCCTCCCCCGCTCGGCCACCACCCGCCGCCGTGGTCCCCGCTCTCAGCTGGCACCCTGCAGCCAGGGACGGGCGGTGGCAGAGGGCGGGTTGCGGGGGGCGCCAGCCAGGGGACGGGCGGGGGCGGAGGGGCGCGGATTGGGCACTGGTGGAGGGGGGGGGCTTGCGGTGGTTGCAGGGTGCCGGTTGAGGGCGGGGACCACAGCGGCAAGTGGTGGCCGGGCGGGGAGGGGTGGAGGGTAGGGCCGCCAGCAGGGGGCGAGGCCGTGGCAGTAGGCGGTGGCGCGGTCACGGGCAGTAGGTCCGGTTCGGGCGGGTCAGGCGGTCTTGGGCGGGTAATTGGGACTCCAGAGCTGAAAAATAGGAAGATGAATGAGAGTTGCTGGATTTTGATCCAACGGCTCTCATTCAGCAGCGTATGGTGAGCTGCAAAAACTTGCAGCGCACCATAGCACTCATATATATATATATATATATATATATAGCGCTACTATGCATTGCCCTATTTTGACAGCGCATATGCGCCGCCCCATATAGACCGTTGGATCTAATACAACGGTCCATAATCAGCCCCCCACACCACCCCTCCTCCCACTTTTTAGCCGCCCCATGCCCCCGTCCCGCCGGCCGCCCCTACCCCTGCCCCCGTCGGCCTCCCTTGCCCCTGCCCCTGCCCCTGCTTGCCACCCCTGGCCCCCGCCCGCCGGCCACCCCATGCCCCCGTCCCGCCGACCGCCCCAGCCCCGCAGGCCGCCCCTGCCTCAGCCTCGTCGCTGCCCCTGCCCCTGCCCCATCGGCTGCCCCCAGCCCCCGCCCGCTGGCCGCCCCATGCCCCTGTCCCGCCCTCCGCCCCAGCCCCTGCCCTTGCTCCGCTGGCCTTCCCTGCCCCCGCTAGCAGCTGTCCACACCACCCTGGCCGCACTGCGGCCTCCCCTCCTGGCCTCGCCCTGGCCCTGCGGCTACCCCTGCCCCCGCCCGACCACGTTTAGGTGTCTACTCGCCGGCCCTTTGCGAGGTCGTCGGCGATCGCGCAGCGGGAGGAGGGAAGAAGCATGGGAGAAACAGTGGAGAAAACGGGGATGATAATTTCGTAATAAAAACTTAACTCGATCTCAATTAGAGTCAATAGTACGAAATAAATTTTTTTAAAAAAATAAAATAATTTTGTAATAAAATCTTGACTCGATCTCGATTCGAGTCAACAGTATAAAATAATTTTTTTAAAAAATAATTTTGTAATAAAAATTTGACTTGTTCTTGACTCGAGTTAATAGTATAAAATATTTTTTTTAAAAAAATAAAATAATTTATTAATAAAAACTTGATTCGATCTCGACTTAAATCAATAGTATGAAATAATTATTTTTTAAAAAATAATTTCCTAATATTATATCAGTCAAAGTTTTTATTTTTAAAAAAAATTATTTCATACTATTGACCCGAGTCGAGATTGAATAAAGTTTTTATTACAAAATTACTTTTTTTAAAAAAATTATTTCATATTATTGACTCGAATCGAGATCGAATCAAGTTTTTATTACAAAATTATTTTATTTTTTTTAAAAATTATTTCATACTATTGACTTGAGTTGAGATCGAGTCAACTTTTTATGACAAATTTGTTTTGAAAATTTTATTTAATACTATTGACTCGAGTAGAGATCGAGTCAAATTTTTATTATGAAATTATTTTATTTTTTAAAAAACAATTTATTTCATATTATTGACTCAAGTCGAGATCGAGTCAAATTTTTATTACGAAATCACCACCCCTCATTTTCCCCTATGTTTCTCCCATGTTTCTTCCCTCTTCCCACCGCGCGACCGCCGGAGGCCGGTGAGTAGACGCCTGGACACGGAAGCCCGTTAAAAAAAAATTAAATTTAATGTTAAAAACTAGCATACTCACGCGGCCGGGGATGGACGAGAGGGGTGGTCGGCGGGGACAAGCCTCGCAGCCCCCCCCTCGCGTTTCCCCTCACCACTCCCTCAACCCAAGCGAGCAGTAAATTATTTTTATTACAAAATAAATTCAACAAAAAAATTAAATAATTTCGTAATAAAAACTTGACTACTCGAGGTGGGGGAGTTATTACGAAATTATTTTATTTTTTTAAAATTTATTTTGTAATATTTATTTTGGAAAATTATTGTATTGTATTTTATTTTTTTAAAATTTATTTCATAATAAAAATTTAACTTGAGTCGGGGTCGAGTCAAATTTTTATTGTCGCGCGCCACCCACCGCTAGCGACCTTGCCGCCGACCGTTCGCTGGCCAACATTGTTGTAGCGTCGCCCCAGGGGCTAGGGGCCGAGCGCAGGGAAGGGGCCGTGGCTGCGGGCGGGGACGAGGGGGACCACGTGTGTGGGCAGGGGCGGGGGGTGGGCCGCGGTGCCAGGCGAGGGAGGGGGCTGCGGCTGGCCTGAGCGGGGGGAGTGGTGAGGGGGAAATGCGGGGGCGGGGCGTGGCTATGGGCGGTGTCGGGGGCAGATGGTGGTGGCACAAGGGGTGGGGGGAATAAAGCGAGGGGGCTGCCACAGTAGTGGGTGGAGGCGGTGGGGTACAGTGGCTGCGGGCGGGGCCGGGGCCGAGGCCAAGGGCGGGACGGGGCGGGGGGCGGGGCGGCAGAATCTGGCAGGGGTGGGGGGTGGTGGAATCAGGCTAGGGGGAGGGGGCGCGAACGGTGGAAGATGAACGGGGAAGGGGGAGGAAAAAAACGGTATTTTATTTTGGGCCGTTTGATTTAAAATACGCTGCATGCGCTGCCATATTATATGGCAGCGCAGTGCAGCATCTCTCTCTCTATGTGTGTGTGTATATATATATATATATATATATATATATATATATATATATTATGCGTGTGTGAGAAGAAGCCTCAATCTTTTTGAATTAAATAGAAAAACTAAAGAATTTATTTATTGAATTAAAAATTGTAAAAAATTTAATTAATTTAACAAAATTAACTTTAAATATAAACATTAGTAGTAGGCTGGGCTCTATTGTAACCTATCTATTGATTAAACTAAATATTATTTAGCTACTAAGTTTTTTACCATCAAAGAGCAAAGATTATTTTTTGTATTATTAGGTGGTAGGAGTAGGGCTGCTAATTAAGCGAGCCGGTTCGTGAGCATTTACCATTTATCTCGGCTTGACTAAATTCGAAACTCGACATTTAAATTCTCGAGCTCGAACTCAACCTCGAACTCGAATCCTATGAGTCGAGCTTGAGCAAGGCAGTGTTCGACTTGACTCAACTCGACTCAGTGATAACTTTAACTCAACTCGTAGCTCGACTCGATAATATAATATAATAATATACATAATATCATTTGTCTCTTCAAAATATATTTAAAATCATAAATAAATATTATTATTGACTACAGACTAAAGAAGGGTGGTGGTGAGGGTGTTTTGTTCTTTTGTTTTTGTTTTTTTATTAAATCTAGGTCGTCTTTATAATCAAATAATCCAGATTAAAATTTGAGACAGAAATATTATCAACCCCTGGCTAAGATTATATACATACATATATACATACATACATATATACATATATATTATATATTAATAAGTCTAATTATAGCGAGTTATATTTATTTATATAAAATAAAATAACAAAGTATCATCAACACAAGGGTAACTCATTTGAGAGAGCGTCATCTGAAAGACCCGAAGGTCACGTGTTCAATCCATGCTCATTGCATGAGCATTTTTACAATTTAATGTATTAGAGTTTGTGCGAACTTGGACAAAATAAAAAATATTCGAGCTAATTTTGAGCATATATATTCAAAACTCATTCGATCTCGAATCGAGTTTGAACACAAACTGAATTCGGCTGGTTCGCTTATTTAACAGGCCTAAGTAGGAAAATACTTTTTACCAAACAAGGGTGGAGAGTTTTTTATATTATCTGTGTGAGAATCGCAACTATTTATGGAGAAAAGGAAAAAATTTTGATAATAAAGAGATTGCCCTCTAATTTAAAAATAAAAATCTAAGAGAGCAAGCACATTTGTGACTAATACTGGCACCAAAATCTAGTCGCCCCAAAGCTTGCCATGCAGCCTGCGACGAAGGGCCACTACCCCTAGCCTTCTGGGCTGCCCCCGGTCTTAGGCAAGGGTCGGCTAGCCCATGGCCTTGGGGTGAGCGTTCAATGAGGTTTATTAATTTATATTTTTAAAATTAAATTTGCCTCAGGGCATTAAAATAATTCAAAATTTTGTCCTTTTTTTAGTAATTATGCTTGATTTTTAATGACCAGTATATAAAAATCTATCCTCTATTCTAATAAAAGCTAGTAAGAGAATTAATGCTAATTACCAAATAATCATGTGAATTTTTATTATAATAATAAAATTGCCATTAAGTTAGTTTTACAATAAAATATAAAAATTAAAAAAATATATTTTATTCTCATGAGCTAACTATCACCTTGGCCCTTGGGTGGTCAAAGAGGGCCGGCGATTTAGGCTGCACCGGTCGCCCTAACCTTGGGTAGTTTTGTCCGATCACCCTAGGCTAAAAGGTCGCAGCCGACCGCTCCTTATACCTTTTTTTAAAAAAAATTAGTAGAATTTATTTTAACTTTTAAATGAGGGTATTTTCGATAATTTATATATTTTTTCCTTTTTGTAATAATTAGGTCTGGTTTTGCTCAGCACGTGGTAATATAAAAACGCTTTCTCCTTTTTCTTATCAAAAGTTTTTAATTATTTATACGTAACTATAAAACCCATTTCTACTGTAGAGCTCAATCTGGCATGGAGTTGGGGATGGCCATTGTAGAGCTCAGGCTGGCAAATCTACTCCACTGTTGCGACTGGGAGTTGCCTCAGGGAATGAAGGAAGACGACATTGACACGTCTGAAGGGGATAGTATCACTGCCTGCAAGACCTCTCATTGTTGTCCCGCGCCCTTTTCACCATCAGTAATCGAATACAGACATAAGATTTGCCTCGATTAATTATGTATAAGATGTATAAATATGTTTGCATTAACGTCGCAGTGGAACTATAGTTCCATTTGCATGTTTGATGGATGTACATTTTATAATTCAAGTAGAAACGGACTTTAATAATTACTATATATAATTACTTACATATCATGTTAAACACCACCTACCAAGCAACTAGTTAAAATTTATTATAAAAGTTTTATTGATAAAACATCAATTCATTGTCGTCTAATTAAAATTAGGAATAAATCTAACCAATCAAAATACAATAAAAAATAAAATAATAAATTAAATTTGTATAATCTGTTTAATGCCTAAAATCAAAGTACTATCTCCCCATTTAGTTAGAGTTTATTTTTAAAATTGAAGTCTATCTCTTATTATGCATGCAATGGCACGTCATTTGCCTAATTTATTATTAATGTATAAAATCAATTTTGCCAACATTCGTGCCTTGGTGGCTCAAGATTCAGAGAAAAAAGAGGGGTGGCACTAAGAAGAGCATTAGCTAGGCCATCAAAATTTTGCATGGATTGTACAAGAAATTAATATTATATGATGATTAGTTGTTTTTTTAATAAAAAATGGTGAACATTTATATGATTTTATCAAGAATTTAAAATACTCTGTAGAATGATTACATCATAAAAATATATATTAAAAGTCAGGAAGAAAAGATCAAGTTAATTATAAAGTAGTAATCCGAGTTATTAGGTATCAATTAGTTAAAAAACTAATTTGCGTAAGATCTTAAATATTCAAATAGAATTTATCATTTGCTTTAGGATTTATATTTTGGTAGAATTATATTCTTAGGTTTTCTTCATGACAGTAATAATAAATAAATAAATATTCTATACAAAGTAGCTTTTCATGGTCTATAGAGTTAAAAATACATAAAAATACCAAATTAGGAAGGCATTAATATAATAATTTTAATTAGGACAGGATTATAAATATTTTAATTAAATTTAGAAATTTTTAAGATTTTGAATCTGAGTAGGACTATACTTCACTGTTTTCTTAATAATCAATAAAAATAGTAACGATCATGATGGACATATAGGGTTACATACAAAATTTAATTATAATATGATAAAAATTTATAAATATAAAAATTAACACAAAATGTTAACTCTTTTATAATTAGAATCTTTTATTTTTTAATAAAAATTAATTACATAAATTTTAAATATGTTCCTCACAATTTACTCGAATCATTGATCAGTTCAAAATTAACCATTTGCAGTGAAATCGAGTTCGTGTCGACTCTTTTAAAATTGATATTCTTAATTAATATTAAATTAAGAGTAATTGGGTTTATAAAAGTCCATAATATGAAGTCCATTAGGTGGAGGTCGGCTTTGGTAACCGAAACTTAAGCTAATTACCTTTGAAAATTGAACAGAACACAATTGAAATATTTCAGCCAATTTGGTTCATTAACTAAATAACCAAATTACATCATAAATTATATAAATATTTTTAATTATTTATATTAAAATTACATTATTATTTCATTGAACAAACCATTTAATAAGTAATTGTAATTTTATATATTATATTAAATAATTAAAATTTAATCATATAAATATTATAATTTCATGATAATTAACATAAAATATAGAATTTGGAATTTTTTTCTACAAAATTTGGTTAATTTGATTTTCTCAATTAATTCGGATTGGTTCGAGTTCGAACCGAGATGTCAATATACAAATCAATTTCTCTACGGCCTTACTAAAAATTAAACCAAACAATTTCAAAACCAAACTAAATTACCAATTGTAACGTGGTTCAATTCGATTTTTGGTTTTTACGAATCCCCCGTAACTTCAACTCTTCTTTTAAAAATATCATTACCTTTGGTAGGGTAGAAAAATATGCACACTAGATTTGTTTAGAACCATTCCCGCCCCTCGTCTTTGAGTCTAAATATATATATGAAACATTAGTTAACTTTAAGAGGTGTCTTCATGTAGTTAATTTTGAGTGGGCGTCTTCTAGAGAGTTTAAATATTCACGAGGGCAAACATTTTTTTCTAAAGGAATATATCACTCCAAATGATATACAACCTTTTAAGAGGATGTACCTTTTATCTGAAACACCCTTTTTTAAGAGTTATGTCTCATCTTCTCTTTATAAATATGTTTAACAATACTTTTCAAAATATTTCTTATTCTCATTCATACAATTTTTTTTTCAAAAACGTAATCATCTTAAAAGACATAAATAAATGTGGTAATCATAATATTATATTTAATTTACTTTTTAATTTTTTAATTCATTATAATTTGACTATTCGATTTTCTTTCTTAGACAAAGTATTTATCTTGTGTATTTTATAATTCACGTCTTTATTATTAATATCATTGATTTTTTATATTTAAAAAATTTTTATACAATATTCTATTCTCCTTTATCATTGTTTTATTTTTTATTATTCACACCTCATTTTTTTAATTTCCCCATTTCTAATAATTTCATTCCATTTTTTTACAACCCCCTTTTTCTGACTTATAAATATGTAGACAACATCTCAAAATATTTCTTCTTTCTATCAATAAAAGATTTTTTTGAAAAAATAATCATGTCAAAAAATATAAATAACTATGGGGTAATTATATTATTATGTTTAATCTATTTTTTAAAAAATTGTTTTATTATAATTTAATTATTCATTTTTTCTTCTTTATTTGCCTTCTTATTTTATAATTCACTTCTTTATTGTTAATATCATTAATTTTAATTTTTTGAGATTTTTTATTTAATATTACTCTTTCATCATTGCTTTATCTTTTATTATTTACACCTCATTTTTTTAGATTTTGTCCTTTCTAATATTTTCTCTCTGAATTTGTTTTTTTCTAAATATGTTTATTTTTTGCATTGGCCACTGTGATATTTTTTATATTTATTTATTCATGATTTTTTCATGCTAAAATTACTATATGTATTAAAAACATAGCTTTAAATTGTTATATGTTACCCTTTTTTACAAAACTAATTTTGAATTTTTTTAAATATAGATGTAAAGGATGATAAGCTCCTAAGGATGATGAATTTTCAATGAGTCATAATTTATGTGAATAGTTTTATATTGGTAAGATATTTTTCGTGCTTATGGATTTGGAGATTAAAAAAATTGCAAAAAAGTTATACAAATAGTTGAAGAAATGCAACGAATAATTATCCATTAGATATTAATGAAACAAATATGATATTTAATATTTTGCTTTGGGAACTTTTTAATTAATGATTTTGCCAGCTTACTGTGTTTTTTTACATGAATTATTCTAAAATTTGATATTTCCTCGTATTTATTTTTTCTACAAGAATTAATTAATTTATATCCATTGATTTTTATAGTTTAGATGCTTATATAATATTTTAGGTTTATAATTTAATTAACTTTAAATAATAAATTTATATTAAAATGTATTAATTTGGTTATTTATATCTTTAGTAATTATGATATTCATATATTTGTGAAGACAAAACCCATGCGTACGCGAGGCTTGTGATTAGGTAAGAGCTATGTCCGCGAAACAATCCATGCATCCCCATCGCCATGATAACCTCTTCTTGTGCACTCCAAGCGCGGCCGATTTCTAAGGTTCTTGCTCTAGAGTTTTTGTGGCTGTGAAAGATGGTAAATGTCTCTCCTTTTGAAGTATATTTGATTTCAATACGATGATCTTGGTGTTAATTTATTGTCGATTTGTCTGTGTTCTTACTCGATTTTTCATTGGTTTGTTTTTTTTGTTGAATTTTTGTAAGAATCTTTTTAGGTGCTTTCCAACAATATTGATCTACTCAACCCGCCAATGGATTGTTTTTTCTTATTATGTTGATCATCATGTTATAAAACAAAAATAAAACTTTGCCATTTTTTTTATTTAAATAATTCGGTCAATGTTCATGTATTGTCACTCTCATTCTTAAATAAAGGAAGAGGGTTGGCGTTAAGAAAAGATTTGATTATTAAAAATTTTATTATTTGTAATTACATAAATCCTAATTTATAGTCTACATTCTTGGTACCAGAAAAAAAAAGAAGATTCTTTTTATTTAACTATTTGCATATCTTAAATATGCTAATATATGGTTCCTTAATTTTTGAATTTAAGGATGTGACGTGCCAGGGGTGCTTTTAGCCAATCTCTCTCTCTCTCTCTCTTCTATATTTTTGAAAACCCTAGATTGTATCCCATAGTTGTTAAAAGTTAGATTGTTTGAAGAAATTTTGTGCTTTGGTGAACCTATTTATCGCTTTGGTTGTTTGTGTGGTGTATTTGTAATGCTAATCCTATGTGTCTGATTTGTGTGAGCAGCTTTACCGTTTTCTGTCATTCCCAGGTAGTTGTGTTCTGTGGGAACTGTCACACAGTCTTGTGCCAACCAACAGGCGGCCCTGCTAAACTTATAGAAGGTTGCTCCTTCAGAAGAGAGGACGACTAACTATTTACGTTGCAATTCAGGGTATAATAATAATGGCTTGATTATTCATCTGATGTTATAAGATAAAACTCTTGTTTTTTTAGCCAATGCTGAGAGGGAAACTGTCATATTTTGTGTAGTACAATTTTCTTTAGTTGCAGTAATTGTAACTTTTTCATTGAAACAGGCGAAAATCTGAGTAACCATTTGTTGGATACTTAAGTGTTTTGTGTTTTGCTGCTTAAATTTAATCGAAATTGTGAATTTTTTCAAAGATTTGAGGATTAAGATGTTACAAGTTAGAATGTGACGGATGGATATTTTGAACGACTATTTATTCCTGCCATTTCACATGTATTAACCCTGCCACGTCTTTTTGGCAACTCTCGCCCTTTTTTGTGCTAATATGGCGCGCCATTTTTTGTGCTAATATGGCGCGCCAAACTTTTCTGCAATAACTAATTCTATAACATTAAATTTTATTGAGCTATATTTTCATTATAATTAAATATTTTTCAATATTATTTATTATTTTTTATATTCTTAATAAAAATTGTTCTCATTATTTTTATAAAACACTCTTCCAAATAATAACTGGTCCTCAAACTATACATGTATGAAATTCTTCATTTCGGGTAAAACTCATAACTATTCTTATATAATTTTTAATATGAATAATTTAATTTTGTATATTGTAAATATATATTATTGATAAATTAACCTCGCACATTGTGCGGATCCATTACTAGCTAAAAGCCTAAAACTCAAGACTTAAGATACATTCTTCACTGATTAAACTTTTTTCCCGTAAAGCAAGCAAGCATATTCTAAATTCAAGGACCCAACAAGGGAAAGGAATTATCAGTTCAGGTAAGCAAGTCATTTAGAATTTTGAAGATCAGCAGAGACAAAGTTTCTCTATAGTATGATACAATTTAATATGAGGTAAATACAAAATTCAATGGCCGTCAATATTGCAAAACCAATCTAATCCTCGTCCCCTATAGATCTCTACGCTGATGTGGTCGTAAACTGGGAATGCATCAACATTGAAACGTGTGAGATGCAAAATATAGCAATATGCAAATTAAATAAACAAATGTTTCTAAAACGATAAAAAACTGCTAGAATTGTTCAAAAACATTTCTGAAACAGACCAATAAACATGGCTTATGGCTTTGATCCCAACAGATTAGAATGACTTCAGAATTTGGATCCAGGACATCAAACAGAGAAAAAATAAAATAAAGTGAATGCAATAAAGAAAAAAAGAAAAGAAAAGGAAAAGAAATTAATCTTTCTATCATTCCTTTATTCGGATGGAAAGAAAAGAAATTTTATATGGAATCATTTTCACTTTCTCTCATTTTCTTGCATTTTTTGTGGGAAAATAGTTGTGAAGAGATTTTTCCCCATGATGGAAAACAAATTTCTTTTTCTCATATTTCCTTGCAAACCAAACAGGTAAAAATGTGAGAAAAACTTACAATCCTCTCATATTTTCATCCTCTTTCTCACAATCCAAACAGAGCCTAAGAGAACTTCCAAAGAAAGCCATATTTTTAAAAAAATTTTTGCATATTCTAACACAAATATCAACTAAAATTTTGATGAGATAAAACTGAAATGTAGCAACATTATCGGCTGTCTTAAACATAGATATTCACACAAAATACAATTGAATATAAACACCTACGGGTGCAATATGGAGTAAGCAACAAAAACTTTTTTCTCAAATCAAATTTGAATAAAATTTTGCCTCTGCATATGATGACAACAAAAACGATTTGATTTTAAAATGTTCTGCTTAGTGAAATTCAAGAAAAACAAACAGTTAAACCTAAATCCCAATTCCTTCAAAACTGAATGGCTTTTTTACGCTTTTAATCCATCATCACCTTAGGCCTAGCTAGAGAGGCGGCATTGGACTGGTATCACTAATTTGTTACTTGGATATTCAAATCAAAGACGTTAAACCATGCAAAACAATATAGCCTTTCCATTGCAACGTTAAAAAATGTCATTGACAAATACATAGTAAAACTATGCACGACCATCCTAAACAAATTTCAAAAATTGTGGTCAAATAACTCATAGAGACAGATTTA